>APFE030059057.1:17148-35565 GCA_000404065.3 Pinus taeda
CTTCTTCTTCTCTTTCGGCTTATCGAACTTCTTCTTTCTCTCATCACAAGTTTCATCATAATGCTCCACCAAATGATCCACAACAGCAAAAGCTCCCTCAAGTGTCTTAATCTTCTACCTCTTCACTTCATTGCATGCCCAAGGTTTCAACCCAATAATGAAGTTGAACACCTTGTCCCTCTCCGCCATGTCAGGAAGTTCCAGAACTGTACTTACAAACTCCTGTTGATATGCCTATAGGTTCCCTGTCTACTTAATAAACTTAATCTTCATCATTGCTTCTCATGTTTCATCCTGAGGACTGAAGAGGGTCTGAAAAGCCTTCTTCATGTCGTCCCACGAAGTTATGTCATCAGCACTGCCATTGGCAATTTGATCCATTCTCCTTCGCCACCACATCTTAGCATCCTTCGTCAAGAATTGAGCAGCTACCTTCACCTTTGTCTCATCATTGGATAGACCCAAGCATTCCAAGTACTGGTCCATATCCCAAAGAAAGTTACCAAGAGTCTTCGCATTCCTTGCACCATCATAAGATTTTGGTTTCTTGACTTTCACACGAGGCACTCCTCCACCTGAGTTATGCCCCACGGCCTTCTTCAACACCGCGATCTCATTTCTGGCTCCATCAAGAGATTTCTGCAAGTTCAAGATTTCTGCCAAACCTTGATCTCTCACTTCTTCAATCTGCTTGACTTTATCTTCAAGTTGACTTAAGATCAGTGTACTCATACTGAGTCCAGAGTTCATCGAGTTCTTCCCTCATCTTCGAATTAGCCTCTTGATCTTTCATGACCAAGTTCATCTTCGTAGTCCAGTAAGACTCCAATTCCTACATTCTTTCCAATACCCTTTCAAGAAAAGCATCGGTCGCGTTGTGGCTAGGTGCTCCCATTTCTACATGATATTCACCTGCCATCTCTGCTAACATCTTCCTTCTTTGTGATCTAGTATAAACCATCCACTAGCTTCACCAAGTTCCCTACGAAACCGAACCAACACTTGTCTCACATGTATGTGAAACCAACTTCCTTCACCTGCAAGTACGTACTTCCATTGTCACTTCGTCACGTACCAGCTCCAACCATGAGCTCTAATACTACCTGTCACGCACCTACACCTACGGTAGTCTTTCAACAGCTTATAGCGAGGTGCGGCACCACTGAACACTTTCTTTTCACCAATACTTATATTCATGGACTACGCCTTGACGTTCGATACTTAGTTTTATTTTTCTTCACCAAGTATTATTATTATTCCTTTATACTAATGAACATCCATACACATTCATTATCCACAACAATTATACATAAAGAACACAATTGCAATAGTATAAAGGGAAGGGCAAGTTCCTGAACAATGAGTCTACCCAAATTCAATATATTTGTTGTAGATCTGATACCACTTGCTGTAGCTTTGATACCACTTGTTGTAAATCTGACCTAGAAATAATATGAAATGATTCTTTATTGATCAAACCCTTAAGGTAGGGCAACACCATACATTCACTCCTTAAGGAAGGAGAATACTCCACAGGCCATATGCTTGATCATACAAGACTATTTCTCTTCATATCTCTCCATGTGGAGTCTCTAGCCTCTATATAGGCCTCATACATACAATACCATGCATCATTACCATGGTTTCATCATACCATCAACTAATAACATGGGCCCCTTACATTATTATTAACTACTTGTGGTCCCTTACATGAGATGGGTTAACCACCTTATTTATTACTATGGCCCATCCCATTATTACATTATTACCTTGGGTACCTCCCTCGGTACCCCATATTACCCCCCCTAGGTATATAACATTCCACGTGCCTTAGCATGTTTCGTCCCCGAAAGATGGGAAGAACACAAATAATAAGATCTACTCGAAAGAGTAGTCCACTGGTACCATGCATGTGGATCTAGCCATCCAAGAGAAAGGTGAACCCTCGATCTTGGTGGTGCCTCGCTCGCTTGATATGGAAGTTGACCATGGCAGTTCTTCTGTGTTGATATGTAGTAGGTGGATCTTTTATCCTTGCTATCCATCATACGGGGGTTGTTGTCCTTGTGGCTAATAGGTTTCCATCTTGTTGGTTGTTTTCTTGCGGGGTGATGTGGGTGATGATATGTTGAAGTTTTAACCCACGGTGTCTTTTTCTTTAATTCACCCTGCTGAGGTGCCTATTGTGGTGTCTTCTTTTCCAATATGACTTCAATCACTGAGTCCTCCTCTGATGTATCAGTACCTGTAACCTTTTCTGCTTCAGCCTCTGTTTGTGTCTGATTGTCGACCATCAACTGCTCATCATCTGATATGTCCGACTGGAACATCTTCTACTTCAGCCTCCTTGTGCTCTACCTGTTTATGGATGGAAATATCCTGTAATGTAATTTTCTTCTTTTTATACCATAGCTTCAAGAATTTCTTCTGTATATTAATATTGATAGTACCCACAAATTCCATCCAAGGATATCCCAAAACAACATCCATATTATCCATATCTGAAGCATAAAAATCACCATGCAACACATATTTATCCATAGAAATCTTCAAATCCTTGTACACTTGAACATCATTATCATCCACTCGTGTGTTTTCAATTTGTTTTGCTGAAATTTGCAATTTTTTTGCCAAGTTGACATTTATGAGATTTTTCTTGCAACTCAGATTTATAGACACAATGATTTTCTCCGTCTTAATCAATCCATGAACCCGTAATAACGAGATACCAGCAGAAAATAACCTTTTAGGTTCCTTGGTTTCCTTCTTTCCTGTAAAAATAAAGTCTTTGCTAGGCTGTGTGTCTATCTGTGTGAGCTTATCCACAAAAATTTTACGGTCAAATTGGTCCATAAGAGCTTTTTTGAAGTCGTCCCAAGTCAAGAATCTTCCATAGCCACGTTGATTCTCTTGGTACCATTGTCGTATTTCATAGTCCAAGTACATGCTCCCCATATTAAGCTGATTGTAATCATCATAGACGTGATCCAATTCGAAATATTTCTCCATTTGTGCTAGCCATTTGGCTGGATGAGAGCCATCAAATTCATACAAGGCCTTCAATTTCTGATCTAGGTACGCCATCACAAAAAAAATTAGCGAAAATTTGAAATTGTCACAATTTCGTCAATATTGCTCAGAATCCTTATTATGACCTGGTTTTAGAAATGGAACAATCATTCTGCATCTGCCCATGTGATAAAAATCCTAATCCAAGTACTAAAATTCCAGATCTGCGCTGCTACTCTCCCACCGTCACCAAAATTTCTGCAAAATAGAACTGATTTTAAATCAGCGATATCTCCCTCATCCGGACTCCGATTCGACTGATTTGTTTTTTGAAATTGGGTAATTTTTCTCAAAAAATTCAGATCTACAATTATATTTTGTAGATATGGCACTAGAATGTCTAGATCTGCGCCGAAAATTTGCTGTCCCGAAAAATTGTCTACAACCCCACTGATTTTAAATCAACGATATCTCCTTCATCCAGACTCCGATTCAGGCAATTTTTTTTTTGAAATCGGTTATTTTTTCACATAGAATCCAGATCTACAATTAGATTTTTCAGATCTTGCACCAAAATGTACAGATCTGATCTGCAAACTCGCCGCCCCTGAAATCCTGCAAAAATGAAAAAAAATTATCCACTTTTGTGCCCAAGAAAGTGCTCTGATACCACTTGTTGTAGATCTGATACCACTTGTTGTAGCTTTGATACCACTTGTTGTAAATCTGACCCAGAAATAATATGAAATGATTCTTTATTGATCAAACCCTTAAGGTAGGGCAACACCATCCATTCACTCCTTAAGGAAGAAGAATACTCCACAAACCATATGCTTGATCATACAAGACTATTTCTCTTCATATCTCTCCATGTGGAGTCTCTAGCCTCTATATAGGCCTCATACATACAATACCATGCATCATTACCATGGTTTCCTCATACCATCAACTAATACCATGGGCCCCTTAGATTATTATTAACTACTTGTGGTCCCTTACATGACATGGGTTAATCACCTTATTTATTACTATGGCCTATCTCATTATTACATTATTACCTTGGGTACCTCCCTCGGTACCCCATATTACCCCCCCTAGGTATATAACAATATTATACAACTTTTACAATTTTACAAGTATACTTGGGAAACCCCAAGTTTCATACTTAGCCAAATTTCCACCTAGCAACACCTTCGTGCAGCCTCAACCAAATGGCAACCGCGTTCACCTTTCAATGCACAAGTTCCTTGCCCGAGTCGGGTGAGTGTGCCCTCACACGGACTGCCAACCAAAACTCCTCAACCGAACTCGTATTACCCAGCAGGCGGGCGCCTTCGTGCACCCACCACCCGCACACACAACCGTCAGGCGAGCGCCTCACCACACTCTCCACCCGAGTCTCCAACCAGCAGGCAGGTGCTGTCACGCACCTTCACCCAAGACTTCAACTGCCAAGCAGGCGCCTACAGACACCCTCCACCCGCGTTTACCTCTGAACGGTGGGCAGGCGCCTTCGTGCGACCCACGACCCATGCTACGCCCATCACAAAGACTCGTGCCAACGTGCCAATCCTCGTGTAGAGCTACCCGTAGAGTGGTCGAATCACCTACGCCTCACTGTGGCTCTTCTCCACCCTCCGCACTTCTCCTTCGATGATGAGAAAATGATCTCCATTCGAATGATGCCTTCCAACGCTCCAACTCACGCCTTATATATATGAGCAGTTCGACAAGTCGTGGCACCCTGATGACTCATCCAACACATTCATCCAACACCTTCATCCTTCCAATTTCGTTCACCAATGTTGGTCGACCCGCCCATCACACAGGATCGCCAACCAAACTTCACCCTAATGCTTCAAGTCTATGAGGTTGGCCCGTGGGTGATGTCCAACTCATCCCCACGGTATAAAGTCGCCTTAGCCAAGTCTCCCACATGCATTTTACACATGCTCACTCGCACGCCTTAGCCTTAGCTTGTCGCACTTCGCACCGCATGACCACAAGTCCTTACACCCTGGCTCCCGCTCACGCTCTGGACCTCTGGCTTCAACATGCTCTACAACTCTGACTTTCTTAGGCTTCAACTCTCCATTGTATTTATTACGCAATAACCTCACCATTATCATTTTCAAATCCGGCGTTGCCTGTTTTCGTCCATTCCACTCATTTTTAATCGATTAGTGAAAGAAACGAGGGTGAGGTTTTATCCACTAATTAATGTGTGTGGATATTCTGTTGAACACAAAAAAATGGTTCCCTTCCGTACAGAAAATGGAGAGATATATGAAATACTCCTAGTTATACAAATTTTATTATTAGGTTATGCATGTTTAACATCATTATGAAATTCAAAGCAGTGCTGTTATTTTTTATTTTACTAAACCTTAGCACTAATTCAAAAGATTTACTAATACATAAATAAAGTTTATTTTTTTAGATTTATTAAGACATAACTAAAGATTTAATATATTTTCTATAAATAAGTACGATAGAAATCGAGTTTCCTAATTTACTTTATGGGGGAGGTTGTAGTCCACTTATCCAACTCCTTTGTTTATTTTGGAATGTTAGGAAGGAACTTCCGTGTGTCTATTGTGGAATGTTAGAAAGGAAGCTCGATGGGATACACATTATTTTTACATTGAGCACTATGAAAATCAAAGCCCTTTTAAAAAATAAAAATTAAGATCCTTAATCACTATTAATTTTTATTTTATTCTAAACGTAGTTCCAATTAATAAAATAAACATTTATGAGTATATTTATACTTTATATAAAATAAACATTTAAGCGGGACATATTTATATTTGAATATAAAACAAATATTTAATGTGCATATATCTATATTTGAAAGAAAAAATAATATAGCAATGTTGCGAGAATGTATTTTCTCTTAAATTGTTTTATAAATTAATATAGATTCATTTTAATTATGGATCTACTAAGTCTCAAGAGGGATGAAATCTTTTATGATGCAAACCTCTTTTAGAGTGAAAAGATATTTTATCCCTCTAGCCATTTGTAAGATCAAGAGATTAAGAGTTAAAATGAATTTTTGCTAGTTTATACTACATTGTAATTCAATCACATTATCTTTATACTACATTGTAATTCAATCATATGATCGGGAGTTTCACCAGTGACTATTTGGAGAGTCGTGTAATTGGATAAAACATTATTTTCAAAAGGTGTTACTTGTTTTAGCTGGTTGGGGTTCATATTGTACACCATTATCTACAAACTTCTACACGGTTGGAATTTGAAAACTTTTAATCAGGAGGGTTGGAATTTGGAAACTTATAATCATAGTTTGAAAGTTATTGTAAATATATCTGCTCTTAATGAAAAACACATTACCAATCCTAGATCTCTCTAGGAATTGGGAAAAACCAATACAAGTAGCCTCAATTAATTGATATGATATGTATCTTATGAAATATCTTATCTTTTAAATAGATTTTAAAAGTTAATGTAAATATATCTACTCAATGAAAAATGCATCAACCATTGTTGATTTCTCTAGTAATTGCGTATTTTGAATACTCATTATTTGTAATGTTTCAATGGAATCCAAATTATATAAGGAGGGACAAAATTAATAAGTATGGATGTTCAAATTTGTATGGATGGAAACTCTTGTTGGATTTGATAAAAAGTTTGAATTTGTTTATAATGGTAATTTTTCTAGGCATGTTTATTTGGGAATAGAAATTCCATAATTTTTTTGACGAGTAATAATCTAATTTTATTTTAGTGCATAATGTTAGAATTAATGGTATAATTTCTTTTTAACTAGATCACTTGTTTTGGGAAGCTTTAGTTTTGACAAGGTCTCACTTTGGAACATCATGGGGAGGGGTAAGGAGGGATTGAGGATTGAAGCCATTTTTTGGGGAATTAAACTATCCAAGGGAGGTTCCAAGCTCCAATGGGATTCCCACAATCCTTGTGATAGCATCCCACTAGTGCATAGTTAGTTCTTCCATCCAATAGACTAAGTGAACCCAACCTAGGTTTAGCCTAATTACCCAAAAAATAAATATATCTGGTTTTTCTTTCTATAAGCTATTTCCTCATATGCAAAAGTAATAATGATAATACAATGATGTGTTCACTCTTATGACATGGTTAGGTAATATCTTGTTATCTTGTCTTTTGGTGAATGCAATATTTTTATGTTTTTCCAAAAGCATCAACAACATTTGATCTACAAAAAATCATTATATAATGTAAAGATTATGTGTCTCTACTCTACTTTATAGCATATTTTAGTCTAAAATCAACTAGTATCATTCTTTACCTAAGTCAACTCACAACAAATTATTCTATGATGTACAACTACTTTACTTCTCATCTACTCTACATTAAATTAGCTTTTAATTTAAAATCAAATAGTCATTTTTCTTATTTGTTTTAAGTTTAAAATTAAAGCCAAAGTAAACCGCATGGAATGTTCTTTATTATGAGAGATTGTATAATTTTTTTGAATCATACTTAAGTAGTTTTAATTTTCAACAACTAATTCTAATATTCATTTGATTATTAAGAAATTTTGATATAAAAATATATAATTTTAAAAATAGAAAATGTTATTATGATAAATGAATTTTTTAATATAAAAGCAAATGTTTTAATTAAATTATTAGTGAAAAGTTAATTTATTAGGGAAACACTATAATTATAAGGAGATTTTAAACATAATTAACCAGAATTATAAAAATCTAAAAAGTAATTTTTTTTTTAAATTTAATTGGTAAAAAAAAATCCAAATTCCAACCCTGAGAGTGGCCATTTTTATTTCTGTAGAGTCTCTCTACGATCACTGTTACCGTGCACAATTTGTACGATATTTGCAGTCGTGTTTGTCAAACTAAATCTATATAAATGTAAAAAATCACCATAAAAAACGTGACTGCATTCGCTTTCGTTTCCGTTTTTTGTGAAGAAGGCAAGATCTTACAAACTTCTTCGTGTTCAGTGCTTCGTCGTCCATGTTAAACTGGTAAATTTGCATTTTCATAATGTAACGTGTTTGACCATACCATACGAATGGTAAATTTGCATTTTCATAATGTAACGTGTCTGACCATACCATACGAATGTTGCTTTCAATTGTCTCAAAGATCGGTTGCGTTTATTCATACAGATATTATCAGTTGCGTCTCTTCATACAATTAAATTAATTTCATTAATTTAATGAGCGCTCGTGATTCTACACATGAAAGTCGTTTTACATCGAAACAAACAATATTTTTATACGTTATTTTACAGTTTTTTTACGGCGAGGTTCGAGGAAACGAGCGTCGTCATCAACTAAACTTACCGTACACGCTGCGTGAGAATCTGTACACGAGTTGCGGTGAATTTTCAAACATTTTTTGTGCCGTACAATGTTGGCAATAATTTCCTCGTTGATTTTAGCAATGTGCGATAACATGCCGCTAAGCGAATAATTGAAATTCAATTACTCCAGAGATTATCAATGTTGTGAAATAATTATTTTAAGCGATATTGCACACAATGCATTTTAAGGTTGTAATAACTAAATAAAATTAGTGTAGTGATATAAATTATTTTTTCTCTAGAATCTTTGGATTTTTGCATAGGACTGATGTAAATAGTTTCCGTAAAGTCTATAAGGGAGATTAAGCCTTTACCTAGATGGCAATTCCCTATGTTTTTTTCCAAAAAAAAGTTTATGTTGATATGCCTATGTTTCATCTTAGAGCTTCTTCCCATTTTAAAATTGTTTAAATGGTTTCAAAGGTTTAAGGAATTTTTCATCTTTATAGCATATCTACTATAAAGAAATTTGGTTAGAAGCAAAGAAGGTCAAAGTTAACTTTATTTATGCATTCAAGATGCATCGAATTGGTATAGAACCTTTACATTGGTCTAGTATTTGTGTATTTTCCATCATAATTGTTTTAGAAAATAGGTTTTACCAATTTTTCCATGTATTAATTAGTGGTGTCCAAAGTGATTTTGCAAAGGGTTCTATCTAGTTTGACTGTAATCCTAATTTTAGAGTTTCAATAAATGATGAACACCGAAATGATATCTGCTAGATAAAAAACTTAACTAAGTGGTATGATATGAAGCCAAAATATGAGAATATTGTTTCACATTACAAATTGGCTCTCTAATATACAAATACCCTATATCTTGTAGTCCTACATGCCTTGATAAGGATTTTGAAAGCTCTACCTTCATCTACACTTTTGTCGGCACTTCCAAAATAGTTCCTCAACTCATTTCATGTGATTAGCTGGATTCCCCTACAAAATGGAGAGTCAAGGATCCTAATCCTTCTCCTCAAATCACCATTAATAGCACACATATATCTAAATATCGTGATAAAGTTGTTATCAACGTTCCACCCCATCTCTCTACTTCCTCATACCCTACATCTTCCTATGGTGCAACCACTCTTTGCTACACCCATGACCCTATATGTGATTGGTCTTCCATTCACGACCTTGTACAATGTCGTATTTGCTCTTTGCATGTTTCTTATAATGTACAAACTTCCAAAATGCACAACTAGCATGGTGATTCTAGTCTTAATCCCTTTTCTCCTATTGCAACCCCAACCTCTATTGTTTTTTAGTGCTTCAATACAAAATGTCTATCTGCACAATCTATGTCTACAAAATAAATTCTATGTGCAGCGATATTCCCTCATGATCCGAAAGAATTTCATTGGTTCATGGCTTCAACAACAGATTGGTCTAAGAAATTAGAAAGCCTTTGTCTTAAATACAAAAACTGAATGGCCAAAGTCCTAGCAACAATTTGTTTCTTCATTAGAAATTTTCTTACAAAGCCAATGAAATCCCAACATAAGAAGAATTCTTGGATATGCACCTTTGTCTAGTGAAGAAAATGAATCTAAAGCTTGGATGGAGTCTTGACCCCAAGCCAATAGAAGAAAAAATAACTTTATTAAGAAGGTACTCCATCCATCCATATTTACCAAAAATTTACATGAAGATCTCAATGTGAGTAATTTAGAACAAATGGAATCCTTTGAGACACTTAAGCATGGTCATAACACAAGGGAACCACTAAATGAACCTCTCGCATATCATGTGCATTCGTGGCATACTAAATAGTACCCTTATTTTGACTACATATTTGAAAATACCTCTAAAAATCACATTATTTATCCCCCTACCAATGTGAACCCAATACACCTTCCCAATTTAAAAAACCCTCTACTTTCATTAGATATTGTAGTTATCCATTTTTCGTTAGCATTTTGTATACCCCTTTATATTCTTTCATTAAATTTGAGCTCCATCTTTTATACCTACCAATATAAAAACCCTTTACCCCCTATTATATGCTTAATATATTATGTCATTTTCCCCTCAATATATATCCTCCAATATGAATGCACATGGTATGGTATTTCTCCCCCAGTGAAGCCCCTGTGGGTCATAAACCCTTCAATTTTGGAGATTCCTATATGAAAAATATTTTCTATTGTTACTTTTTATACTCACCCTAACTCTGATAGCTTTAACCAAAGAATAAGTAGAGATGACAAAAAGGATTGGTCTGCAACATGTCAGAGCTAGATGAAAGAAAATGAGCAATGGATATCTTTATTTGAATTGATCAAATGAAACTAGTCATATGGATCTTTCATGATTCAGTCTGGGAAACGTTCATCTATTCCATCTACTCCAGAGGTTGAAGAAAATGGTAGTCTGACTACCTTTGGACACACTTGGGAATTAGGAGATGGATCTACTACCATCACATGTACATAGTTTCCTCATCCTAAGCATCTAAATATTCCAAATGAAACCTCTGAACCTATTGTTGCTACCATCTTGTTTATTAAGAAAAGAGAAAACAGAGAGAAAACTCAGCAATGAAATTGGACAAATATGGCCTTAAGAGGACTTGGGGTCTAAATGAGTAACTCCAACTTTGCTAAACAAGGATCGGTAGACCATATCCAAATCTAATGCCAACAAATAATAAAAGACTTGAATCTTACAAGAGTAGATCAATTGAAAGAGTCTATTTCCATCTTACTACTTACATCCATTGATGAGCTAAAAACATCCCTATAAAAACATGATGAAGATGTTGATGAAGCTTTAGGATTTATCATGATTATAGTGCTTAATAAAATCAACACCAGGAGAAGGGAGATAAAGTAGAGTTGTAGCCCAAAAAGGATTGATGCATCCAAGTTTAATGTTCATAAAGTAGAAGCCAATCCTTCTACTTCTGTAAGAGATTTCACTCTTGCTCTAGTCCCTTCCTCTGCATTTACCAACGTTGCACCAATTTCCCCAACAAAGGTATAAAATTCTCTTGCATACTAACAAGGTCTAGCAACCTTGTCACAATTCCACCAATAATAGAATATTATATTCACCAAATGCCACCTCTTGACATAGAAAAATATCAAAATATGAGAGACCAAAGAGAATACAAATGCCAAGAACCTCTATACATAGATTTTTGATGGCCTTAGTGAGCAATAAATCCTCACAAAGTGCACCCAAACGTTGGTTTGTTACAACGGTTATATTGGAATAGGAGAAACGAATCTTGTGGAGTTTTTTACTTCCATAGTATTTGGATTTTCAAGCATAGAAAAATGCTGGAATACAATCATCACCAAGGCTCAGTGGGATACCTAGGCATATGTAGAAGTTGCAAAGTAAGATGTCATGAATAAAACAAAATGATAGGTTTTATAATATGTAAAATCATTGAAGAATAATGTGGTGCTTGGGATGGTTTGGTCAATAAACATAGAAATTTTTTTATGCCAATGAGGACGGAAACCCTAAGATAGTATGAATAATATCACAAAAAATGGGTTATCAAAATCAATAAGACTAGCTCACCTAATGATATTTTTTTGGAAAGATAAATATTTGTCAAGACCTATTGCAAGGTTCAAAGTCTTTGTTAAAAGTCATATAAAAAATCTTGTAGATTTGTATTCCTTGTAGATTTGTATTTCTTAAGCAGCAAAGTTGGTTGGTGGTGCTAGTATATGTAGAAAGCATGGTAAATGTTTACAAGACACTCGTAAGAAGAAAAGGAATCTAAAATATTACCTATAGAGAATATACCAAAATCATGAAGATTCCAAATACTATAAAAAAATGGATTCCCTATAAAACAAAGAAAACCTCTGAAAGGAAAGGGTGTTCCTTCCATATCTGAGCCAAAACCTCAAATTTGAAGGGAAATATGGACCAAAAAAGCAATATAAATGTTGAACTTGTGGTGCTTTAGGACTAACTTTGGAAGATTTCCCTACATCCCTTTCTAAAAAAAGGCAAATCTCTAGCTACAACAAGCAAACGAGGATCTTGTGATATTGGAGGTAAACAAATCTTATTATGTCCAAATTGTAGGGATCCTTCCCACACATTTTATTAATGCCCTCAATTCAAGTAGCCTAAATCAGAAAAACAAGATTTCTATCTATGTGAAGATTTTGAAAGAAGGATGCTCTAGAAGAAAGTGACTCAAACCTTTTAGATATCAGATAGTAGAAAGCACTTTCTACAAGATATGAATTTCTATGAAAACTGGTGTGAATGATTTACTCTTAAGAATGTAACTATGCACCAGATGATACATATTCAGATGATTAGAGTCTAGATAGCATTGAAGACCAACAACACCAATTTCATTAGTCATGGAAGGACCACTAAGCAAGCTTAAAGGGGCACCCGTGTGCTGGTAATGCTTGCTTCATGGCACAGACAAAGGAATATGTGTAGCCCTTGTTTCTTATGGCCATACAAAAGATGGAAGGAAGAGAAAAAAAAGGACCAAATGGTTCAAATGTTCAACAAGTTATATTTTGTAAAGGGAAAAGCCAAAGAAGACAAATCCACCTATGATTCCTCTTCTTGAAACATTCCCAAGAAAAATAAATGGGATTTTTCGGTCAAGAACAAACGTCTCTAGGAAGGAATTCGAAGTTCTCCTCAATTGAAGAAAAAATAAAAGCTAAGGCCAAGCAAAAAAATGATCTAGAATGCCTTCATCAAGCACATCAACACTTGTTAGAAGAGATAAAAAATCTACAAGTTAAAAAAATACAAATTATGCACATCTAGAAAAACCATGAACAAGATACTCTTGACCATGATGAAAAATATCATACAAATCCTCTCCCATACACTCTGAAGACTATGCCCTCATTAGAAGAAATTCCTATAACACCCCTTGTAAAAATAGGAATTATGAGAATGTTTATAGTTTAACACAAGAAAGCTATAATGAGCATTATTGTTTGATCCATGATGAAATAGAAATATTAACTACACATGTCTATAGAGCTCAAGAAGTTCTACAATAAATAAATAGAAGATATCCTAAAAAAGGATCTAATTAAAAAATATAAGAACCATTGGCCTTAATCTAAATTCTATGTTAATAGACATTTTGAGAAAATATGTGGTATTGCTAAACTAATTATCAATAATCTTTTTTTTTTTGGTAAGTAAGCACCCATGGCAGATTTGAACCAATGACTTATGGCAAGGAGTACCTTAATAGTACACCCATTTACCGTCAATCCAAAACCCCATGGCAAGTAATTATTAATAATCAACCTCTTATCATTTATTAATATAGATTTTAAAATACATATTAACTATATAAAAAAATTTGTCATATTTTATCATTGCATTTATATATATCAATTTGATATTTGCTTCAATTTAAATAAATAAAAATTAAAAAATCCATTTTATATATTAATTTTAGAGCTTAATACATTACCTTAGACCAAATCATGATAGCGACCTTAAAACAGTTAGGCCCTCAACACTTAATTGATTTGGTTTCCCGTTTATAACCCACAAAATCAAGATACATGGAATATAGTGATATGCAACATAATATATGTGTTGTGAAGACTTAGGTTAAATATTTTTATCAAAAGCGAAATAAACACACTATTCTATATTTTTTTAATATTTAAAATAACATTAACACAATATCTGTGCTGTGAAGACGTGGTTAAATATTTTATCAAAGTGAATAAAACACACAATTTTATACTTTTTTTAATATCTAAAATAACATTAACACAATTTCATTAGTAAAAGTTTATATATATATCAAAAAAATTTAATATAAATAATCACTAAGACATATATTATTAGTCCCTGCCCTTCGGGCTGGTAGGGACTATAGTAATCGATTTTAGTCCTTAGCATTAGTTTGACACGGTAACCGATAAACGAATTTTAGCTTAAAGCAAAGTTTTTGGCACGGACACATCAACCAATACAATATTTTATGCATTTAACCAATCAACAAAATCTCCTTCTTATTTGGCCTCAAATCGAGGTATACAGGCTCAAAAGTTAGGAAAAAGTTGCGAGAAGTACAAGTAGTTAGACCAACTTTACACCTTCATGAAGTAATGCTATCTTTGCCTTAGCATTAATTTGCTAACATTTAATGTTTGCGTATCTTCTTTGAATGCAAAAGTATATAACTGAACTTAACTGAACTAGAACTAGTTTATAAGTAGCTGGAGTTGCCACTTTTTGCCATTGGTTACTTCATGTTGCATGCTTCGGTGTTTGCATGTTGATTCAGTGTCCGCATGTTCATAATTCTGTTGATTCAGTGTTTGCATGTTCATGTTCAGTTTCTCTTAGTATTTACGCTGGCTTCTCTGGCTTCTGAAGAGTGAAGGCGAAGTGCACCTGATCCTGCCAGCTCCAACACAGCAGGTCCAAGCAATAGGCGGATTCCCTCCTAGTTAGCCCAGCAACAGCAGTCGCAGCCGCAATTGGAAGAGAGAAAGAGAGGTCAAACTAACAGACAGAGAGGTCAAACGCAACATCTAGGCGCAAAGCCTGCACAGGTGATGATTTCACAGGTGATGCTTACCCTAATTACAGTTACAGATAATGATATAAATTCGTGAGTAAATCCTTTATCTAAAACAATTTCTTCAAATTATTCCATTTGAATTCAAAGTGTTTTGTAGCATTGAACTATTCACAACGTCAAAGCAATTATTACTAGTGGTATAATTGACTCACCTCGGTTCCCTCTGAAGTCTCCTGGGCCTTCTGACCGGTGCGGTCCTTAGTCTCCTCGGCTTTCTCAATTGAAGAATCCTTGGCTTCCTGAGTTTTTCCTGCAACAGTATCCTTAGCTGGCCGTGCTTTCTCTGCTGCAGTATCCTTAGCTGCCCATGCTTTCTCCATAGCTGCATCTTTGGTTTCCCCAGCTTTTTGCGCAGCAGAATCCTTATACTCACGCTCTTTATTCACAGTTGTATCGAATGTAACACCGATGCTCGGTTCTCTCCTCTTAGCATCCACACAGTTGACAAATCCACGCTAACACTGATGATCGCACAGTTGCTGCAGCCATGCCAAAGCACCACCGTCGAATGTCACACCGATAGTCGGTTCTCTCCACTGACTCACCTGCTCTGCTCCCATCTAAAAATAATAGGAAGACAAACTGAAAACTGAGAATAAAACCCGCAACTCTAATTGTTTGATTAAATAAACTCAAGGTTGTGGTAGCCTCAGGTGTTCACCAAGGCTAGGCAACTACAATAACATGACAAAACCAAAGGTAGGGAAACGTTTCAAGTGAATTATTATCTCCTTCACTACTGCCTTGCACTTTACAGCGTTCATAGCAAATTGGTTGAATCACCTTTCCTATAGGAACGTAAGAAGATTTTCCTTGTTCATCTACCGGAAAAAGAATATTTTGCAGTCCACAGAAATCTGGATCTGGTCGTTGTTCCATTGTTTGAGCTCTACAATAATGTGCAGGTACATCGCTTGGTCATAATCGGTGCCCAAATATGAATGCTTACACGACCTACCATTCTTACAGTGTGTTCATTGTTCTGGAATTAAACAAAATTGGGATACTTGCAAGTTGGCCATGTAAAGCTTACATTTTCTGCCTTTTAGTTCCTTATACAAATACTAATGCTACAATACCTTCTTGCAGAATTACGGTGCGGTTATCTCAACTATTCCGCTGCAGTTGTCAAGGTTCACGTTTAACATGGTTAAGGATGAACTCCAATGAGGGCTTGTTCTGTCAATAAGTTACTATCACAATACTAAGTTTATTTAATTAAACAATTACACATTAGTTCAAGAAATCATAACAATCTCTTATAAATAAACTCTTCTAAATAAATTCTAAAATCTAATATGAGAAAACAATCAAAATAACTTTTCTCCATGATTTTTCAATTGTTTTAATGCTTCTGCATGTAGCGCTTCATAGTATAGATACCAGGTGTGTCACATGGGTTAGCGCTTGCGGTCCTTGACTTCCTGAGTCTTGCCCGTGATAGAATCCTTGGCATTCTCGATTTTACATAGCAGATTAGGTTGCTGGTACACCAAGCTAGCATTAAATGTTTGGGATAATACTTCGGTTAATATTTGGGTCCTGCGTCATGACCAAGCTACTACCATGGGATACCGTGGCATGAGCATGCTAGTACCTCAGCCACGTACCCAAATCTGCATGTAATCTGACACAACCAACGAAACCACCGTAGCCACGTACCCAATACCCAATATCTGCATGTAATTTGACACAACCGCCTCCGTCAACCGCTCAATGGCAAGCACACAACGGCCTCCTTCAACCCCTCATCGGCAAGCATTTCATAGCTTCACCGGCATGAAAATTTAAAATTTCCCTGCATCGAAATTTGCCAGAATTTGTGAGAATCAGTGTTGCACCAAAATATGCAATGTTTGAATTCAATTTATTTATATCACCATAGCTTGTAAATAAACGAGCTGTGGAAGATCATATTCGCATACCATGCGACCAAATGCTACAACGTGTTCCAGCTCGTCCTGAAGCTTTTTCATCACTGCAGGGTTTCTCAACGCTTCCGCCATTGCCCATTCTATCATTGTAGGCGCCGTCTCCAAGCCACCAAGCAATATACCCTGCCAACATCAAAAGGCCCTGTTATACAATCTACATTTTCAGTCAATGCCAGCCCCCAAAACAAAGTTGGTAATCTCATCAACACCTGAGACTAACCACAAAAACTATACCATATACCTTCAACACCTTTCTGACCCATCCCAACTTTCCTCGACTCTTCTCTCGCTGCCATAGACAAGATGAAAAACAGCGCAAAGAAACTGAGAACTACCAAGATAAACCGGCCTCTTATCGCCATGATATAAATAACTCTTGAATGCAATGCAAACTTGGTTCAGCTAAAAAAAGTGGAGACCAGTGGAGATTATATAGCGAAACGGGAGCGGTGAGCTTTCCTGCAATAAATGCAGAACGGATATGGCCTCCTTTCCTTGGGGGAGCAATCCTCCTTGAACAGATCACGCTCAAATCGAAGACTTCAACAGAGGACTCACTGCCATAATTATTGCTTGAGGACAAATTAATAACCGAGACACAGCACGGGACCCCCAGCAATTGTAACAACATCCAAGGAGAAATTTGTAGCCCCAATGATATCACCATTCGCCCTCGACTATTCAATCTGGATAATTTCAAGAACAGATTTGTCTTCCATTAGATAGGTTTTTACAATCGGGAGCTAGCTGGTAATGGACATTGGAGCCAACAGTTAATGGACATCGCTGACAGCCAAGCTAACCAGCTAACCTTTGTTCCATCGCTAGCTACAAAATGATTTCTTTATGCCAGAATAAGGCATTTGGTATGCATGCAGGTTCGTGTTCAACATGAGAGATACGTGGCCTTTGTGTTGCAGAGATTGAAGGAATGGTGGACTAACAAGTGGCTATATCAAAAGTCACTGCGTATATTCCTATTTGCAAAAGTGAGATATGGCAGATATGTTATTTTGATTGTATAAATGTACCATGGAGAAAATCATAATGTCGATGCATGATCCGGATTTAAACAAGAACGCAACAAATTACAGAGATAACCATATACACAAAGATGCAGCGGAAATAATACTTCATTTCATTAATGGAAAATACTGAAACATGCTTACAATCAGAAATGGAAATAAACCAGCTAGGGTGATGGTAGCTTATCTCTGAGAAGAAATGTGTGGCTACATGCCTCTGAACTGTGTTACAATGAGGCTCAAAGGCCTATTTATTGTTGAGAAACAATGGAAAAACCCTTCAGATTCCAAAACCTAACCCTGGAAGATGAAACACCAACTTGTGGGCCCCGTTTTTGGGTAAGTTGGTACATCAACTTCCCGGGGTCGCGAATTGGTCGTCTTATCTCCGTTTGACGTGCATGATAGCCTGTTGGAAAGATCTCTCCGAGGACTACGACGAAAATGACAATTCTTGGTCAGAGAAGTCGCTGGCGGTAGATTTCCCAAAAAACGTCGTTTAGGGCCTCAAAACGGCTCTGGAAGTTTAGGACCCGAAAAAC
>APFE030059057.1:47195-63292 GCA_000404065.3 Pinus taeda
TCAATGCATATTAAATGCGTAAGATTTATGAGTTTGCCTACAGAAAATAATGCGTAATAGTTGGGTGCTTTGCTATCGGTGTAATGTGTTACATCTGTTTTATGGATTTATGGCATATAAATGTGGTGAATTTGGTTAGCACGTTAAAATGCGTGGAGAACTGGGTTAGTGGCCATAGCTGAGTGAAACAATATAGTTTTCCATAATTATTAATATGTTTTTTAAATACTAAATTTAAAATATACATAGGCACAAGTATACCTTTCTAAAGTCATCATTGGTTAAATTTTCAACTGACTTTTCTCCAGAAGTAAAGAAACCCCGCCCGAGAGCACTGTATGGCAGAATTCCAATACCAAGTTCCCTGCAATTAGATTTTTAATATCTTAGTTAGTGATTCATATTACAATGCTGTAACAATATGGCAAACCTTAACCTGACCACGCCTGACCATACCTGCAGGTGGGAATAATTTCCTCTTCTACATCACTAGTCCACAAAGACCACTCTATCTGAACTGCTGTTATAGGATGAATAGCATGAGCCCTTCTAATTGTCGATGTAGAGGCCTCGGAAAGTCCGATGTATTTTATTTTCCCTTCTTCTACTAATTTCTTCAACTCTCCAATCTGTCACATATGAATAGACAAAGCAATACATCCAGCTCCTTTTAAGGTTAATGTAAGTTACAGATTCACAAACATAAGTAAATTAAATAGTAAACTAGAAATACTTATTGCAACATCCAACATCATTCAAGAGCTAAACCAAGGCCTATTGCAACAGTACATACCATAACTTCAATGGGGACTTTAATGTCTATAAGATGTTGGTAATAAAGTTCAACGCAATCAACTTCAAGTCGCTTCAAGCTTGCTTCGCAGCAGGCACGAACATATGTAGGGTCTCCTCGAATCTTCAGTTTTTCATCAACAAAACTGGCTCCAAACTTTGTGGCTAATTGGACTTTCTCTCTAATTCCTTTAATGGCCTGTAAACCGTTAAATTACAGTTTATTACCAATGGGGTCAGTAAATGATCCCGCAGAGGCAGATGCAGCTGACTAAGCACCAGTAAAGAAAGTCGACATCTTTTCCAGTGCGATAGAGCTCTTCGACAGGATAAACACGGGTTCAACTACAAATTTTGTCAATTGCAATTGGAACTGGCTCCGCTCTAACTTGCTTTCAATAGCAGCTGGGTCGTCCTTACGCTGATTTAGCCTACTATTGACAGGGCAGGGACTAGCTGCCCCGCAGCCATCCTTGTTTATATATATCATTTTCATATTTTCTTATTTCGATTAACAATATTATGGTACTTTTCAAAAAAATATGTCGTCTGCGTTTCCAAAGAAGTTAAATATACTATATTTAAGTTGGATATACATTAATCGCAACAGGAGCAGTAGCGTAACCTGTACTAAAAGAAGTGGCATAAGTTGGAGCACCACGGGGACTTCGGTAAAACAAATACCAATTTTCGATGATTAGATTCGTATTGTTGAAATATTAATTTCAACTGTCGTGCAGGGACAACGGCCGCGTCGTAGTTTTTTGAAAGCCGCTAGTACCATTCCCCACATCGCTTATGTTGATCGTCGGTATTTCACCGGAGGGCAGCGATCACATCCATCAGGCGACACGTGTCTGAGCTGACTTTCCAAAACCGCCATTCCCTCGGAACGTAAAGGTCAATAAGAAGAGGCCTCGCGATATTGAAGACAGCCCTCCGATTAAAATGAGCCAGATCGATCACATCCATCAAGCGACACGTGTCTGAGCTGACTTTCCAAAACCGCCATTCCCCCGGAATGTAAAGGTCAGTAAGAAGAGGCCTCGCGATATTGAAGACAACCCTCCAATTAAAATGAGCCAGATCGACGGTTATGGCTGCGGCACATTTTTTGTTGTTTTTGGAAATACCTCCGTATGGCTGACGAAGCCGTATGACAGAGGTAATAATAAAAAAGGATATGGCCATGCTGAAGTAATTAAGGAAATTTACTGTGGTTGGTAGATTTTAAGTGAAGTCTTCAATTTTTTTATGCACTGGAGTTATTTTATTTTAGGGCACAAGTAAAACATATATAAAATGTTTTTGTTATGAATGAAATGTAAGTATGGTGCAGTGGCGCAATAGCAAGAAGAAGAAGCACAATAGTGCGAATGTAATGTTCTATTTTTTGTTGAAAGGGTAATGTAATACGCAACAGCGTAAATGTAAAAGCAAAGTATTTAAGTTTTGGTTGTTTATTTTTGAAGTGAAAAAGGAATGTGCTGCAACGCAAGGGTATTTATCTTGTTGTTGAAATGCAATCTCCAACAGCGTGAAAGAATGTAAGATAATTAAAAGGGATTTTTATATAGCAGGGTAAATCTTTTCAAGGAATGTAAGAAATTTTTACACATAGCAGTGTAAAATTTCAAAGATGAGACAAAGTATTTTGTTTTTGTAAAATGCACAACAACGCAGACACAACAGTGTTTCCGCAGTGTTAATTTTGAAGACAGAGACAAAGTATTTTTCAGAAGAGACAATGAAGTTTTTTTTGTTGTTTTGAAATTGCATCTGAAGCAGACTTTTGTGTAATCCCTCTGTGAGAGGAAGGTCTTTTATGTAACAGTTGTTTTCTATTAATGAATACAAGTTATTTTATGGGTGTGAATCTCTGTTTTCTGGAAACAATTTTTTTTGGCTTCCTTGTGCAAAACAAAGTATTTTCTCTGTTCAGACTTTTGTTTGAAATTACCAGAAATTTCCAACATGGTATCAGAGCTTGTCTAGGCTCTTTGAAGGTGTCGAAAAAGCTGAACGAAGGATTTTTTGTTGCAGCAACTTCTCCAGTAGAGTGAAGACTCAGTCAAAAAAAATCCAAGGTATTTCTTAGGCCAGTTACTTAAATATTTGACTGTATTTTGAAGTATAGTTAGGAGTGCAAGAATAAGGGTAGAGAACACAAATGGCGAGGTCAAGGAAGAAAGCCTCCAATCCTTCTAGGGATGTGTCTCCCTCTACTACTAAAATAGAAGACAATCAATTTGATGAGGCTCCAAGGTTCAATGGGAACTTTAATATATGGGAAGTAAAAATGAGGACTTTCTTACAGTCTCAAGGGATTGAAATTTGGAAATCAGTGATTGATGATAGCAGGATGGATAGAGAATCCAAGGAGTACAATGCAAAGCAGCAAAGACAATCTTGAATGGGCTACCTGATTCTGTAAAGAAGAATATAGGAAAATATTCATCAGCAAAGGATATATGGAACAAACTTCATGACCTTCACTCAAAAGGAGCACTGACCATGATCATCAATCAAGAAGGAGATCCTGAATCCATCATAGAAGATGCAGAGAATGAAAAGAACTTTGTAGAAGAACTCCTCGCTCAACTTATGACTGCCATGGGAGAGATTAACAATTTGAAAAAGGAAAATGAGGCACTTGAGAAGATAGCGCCAGTTGGTAACCAAGATCAAACAAAGAAGAAAGTTGACCTCATCAAGTTTCAAGTACAAGAAAGGGATGAAGAGCTTGCCAAACTTAAGAAGGAATTTCATCAAAGCAAAAGGAAGCATCATGAAGAAGTCATATCCATGACAAATCAATTGAATAAAGCAAAGAAGTAGGAAAATACCTTGTCAAGTCAACTTGAACAAAGGCACAAGAGCGTGAACAAACTTGAAGAAGAGATTGGTCAGTACAAAGTAGAGGTCTCCTCCCTTTAGTCTCAATTACAAGAAGCCAAGAAACAGGTACAAGGAGCTGAGAATAAAATGAAGAGTAGTCAAGAAAAGAATAAATAAATCTTCAAAATGAAGTCAGATATCATCTCCTTTAAAATAGTAGTAGCTGAAACGACTCGTAGCAAGGAAGAAATCGAAGAACAACTTGCAAAGAAGAATAATGAGTGTGAAAGATTGGAAGAAGATATTGTCCTCCTCAGAAAAAAGGTTGAAGGGATGAACAAAATCTTGAAGAGATCTGAAGCCTTGGATGACATGCTCAGCTATGACAGATGTCCATCTGATAAATCAGGACTCGGGTATGTAGGTGAACCCTCAAACAAGAATGAAAATGCTTTAAGCAAAAGCGATGTCAAGAAGCCAGAAAGAAATGGTGATGCAACCAGTTCTAGCAAAGGCAAGGAGAAAAATGAAGGCTACAATAGAAGAAATCTTGCTCCAATTAGAAAATCATCTCCAAAAATAAATGTAGATGATGTCAAAGAGGCAAGAGGAAATGGCTATCATCAAAGGATCTCAAGGCAGAAAGGCTTTAGAAGTACATCAAGGAAACCTCCATCTCCCAGGTACCAAAGTTCATTTTTTGGTTATTGTTATTCTTGTTCAAACTTTGGTCATATCGAAAAAGATTGTAAAGCATCTCATAGAGATAGATGTTATAGTCTCTGACAACCTCCAAGAAACAATTTTACAGAAAGAAATCATGAAATCTTATTCATAAACAATGTAGAATGCTTAAAGTGTCATAACATTGGTCATATGGCACGTTATTGTAACTTAACATGGGCTCTTACACAAGCTAGAACCATGCAAAAGAAGAAAGTTACACAAGTATGGAGAAGGAAGGAAATACAGTCCGAAAGTCCTTTGAGCTCTCCTGCCAATCTAAGCTTATTTTGAGAAGACTCTCCCAAAAGGAGATGATGCATACAGTTAGGGGGAGCCTGTAATTCTTGATCATTATCGCTGAAGCTATTAGTGAACGGGTCCTTATGAAATCCTTGCTGAACTATATTAACAGTCATTATTTGATGAAGATCATGTTTTAGGAGCTATTTCATGGGCTTCCAAAAAACAACCTATTGTAGCGTTGTCTACAGCAGAGGAAGAATATGTGGTAGCTACAGCAACAACATGTCAAGAAGTTTGGATGAGAAGGATGTTAAGGAGCTTATGCCAAGAGCAAGCAAAAGAAACTGTAATTTTAACCCAGAAGTTGAAATTAAATAGGACTGTTGAAATATTAATTTCAACTGTCGTGCAGGGACAGCGACCACAGCATAGTTTTTTGAAAATCGCTAGTACCATTCCCCGCACCGCTTATGCTGATCGCTGGTATTTCACCGAAGGGAAGTGGTCAGATCCATCAGGGGACACGTGTCTAAGCTGACTTTCCAAAACTACCATTCCCCCGTAACGTAAAGGTCGGTAAGAAGAGGGCTCACGATATTGAAGACAGCCGTCCGATTAAAATGAGCAAGATCAACAGTTATGGCTACACACATTTTTTTTTGTTTTCAGAAGGACCTCTGTATGGCTGACAAAGCCATATGACAGAGGTAATAATAAAAAAGGATATGGCCATGCTGAAGTAATTAGGGAAATTTACTGTGGTTGGTATATTTTAGGTGAAGTCTTCAATTTTTTTATGCACGGGAGTTATTTTATTTTAGGGCACAAGTAAAACATATATGAAATGTTTTTGTTATGAATGAAATGTAAGTGTGGTGCAGCAGCGCAATAGCAAGAAGGAGAAGCACAACAGTGCGAATGTAATGTTTTTTTTTTTTGTTGAAAGGGTAATGTAATACGCAACACCGTAAATATAAAAGAAGAGTATGTAAGTTTTGGTTGTTCATTTTTGAAATGAAAAAGTAATGCGCAGTAGCGCGAGGGTTTTTTCTTATTGTTGAAATGCAATGTCCGGCAGCGTGAAAGAATGTAAGATAAGTAAAAAGGGGTTTTTACACAACAATGTAAATCTTTTCAAGGAATGTAAGAAATGTTTACACATAGTAGTGTAAAATTTCAAAGATGAGACAAGGTATTTTGTTTTTTAAAATGCACAACAATGCAGACACAACAGTGTTTCCGCAGTGTTAATTTTGAAGACCAGGACAAAGTATTTTTCTGAAGAGACAGTGAAGTTTTTTTTTTATTTTGAAACTGCATCTGAAGCAGTCTTTTGTGTAATCCCTCTGTGAGAGGAAGGTCTTTTATGTAACAGTTGTTTTCTATTAATGAATACAAGTTATTTTATGGGTGTGAATCTCTATTCTCTAGAAATAATTTTTTTTGGCTTCCCTGTGCAAAACAGAGTATTTTCTCTGTTCAGAGTTTTGTTTGAAATTACCAGAAATTTCCAACACGTATATCGCATAAATCTAGAGAGTTTGATACCCTTATTTTGAAAATCCCATGGGTCCAGCCGTAGCCTAATGATTATGCTTTTTTGCCGTGAAAGTTATGGAAATTCTGGTTATATTTTGAAAAAAATTGGTAGGGAATTTTGTAAATCAAAGTAAAAGTTGTCAAATTTCATAATTTCAAGTGTCTTCGAGGTTTTTGATGGTGCTGAATCAATTTCCACCATCGAAAACATGATTCAAACACTACATCTACAAGATTTTGTGAATTTCTTTGCCTGGATTTTGGTCGCTTTTGGTCGTCTGGGCAATTCCTCCATCGTAGACGACTCCATTTATTTATATAGATTGAAAAGCAGTTACATAATGTAAGGCTTCGAACATGTGTAGAATAAGAAAAAAAATAGTTACACATAGTTGATCCATCATTACATATCCATTAAAAAAGAGACAAAACTATCATCTAAAATATATAGGTAGAAAAGCCAATTTCACATCAAAATACTTCGTGCATTTGATTAAATATCACATATAAATACAATAAGTATTAGTTCAAGATAGAAATTACATCTTAACTGTACAATCAAGTAGTTGAGAAAATATCTCAACTAAATACCAAAGTAGGCGTTATATTAGTTGGACTAAATATCTGAGATCCAACTAATTAACAATCACACACCAATTACATTTATGATGATGAATCTCATTCAATGTGCATAAGACAGGTAGGAGTTAAATTTCGAAGTCTCTCCCTTAACGAATACTTTTCATTGATCTTCATGCCTACAAATTCTTCATTAGATTCATTAAATAAGTTCGAAATCACATGGACTGAACTCCATCAAATCGTCTCATAACCCACAGAAAGGTGTAGTTGACAAACTGGATTCTCGAGTTCCACTCTCGAACTCCCGAGTCATGGATCTCCCAAAGTCAATTACTGAACAACATCCCAAGTTGTGGCATAACCTCATCAAAAGACCACTCCCACATATTCAACAAACGAGGGATCTTTCCCTAGATCCACAACTTCCAAAATATCTGAACAACCATCAATATTGAGTTTTACACCATTCGATCTCTTAAAATAATTACTTCAGACACAATCAATCACGTGTTTGCAATAACTGAACTACTATTCATTTTATGGATGAGCTCCGATCCACCGAGATACATGGGTACCAATTGTTGTACTTGGCAGTTATCTATGGAAGTCGTCTAGATATGGCATGTATCTAGAGTCAATTTTACAAAATGACCTCTTTATTTAATTTTGAAATTAATCATCGTCACTTAATTTTTTTACAAACAAATTTATATTAGTTATAAAAAATCTATAACTATTTAATATGGCTTCCCCTACAACAACATAACATGTAATTCGACCAATCTCATTTGGCCTACCATCCACCTTCACAATTAACTGCAGTCATCAATAGAGCCATATTGCGAGCCATAATTCCCCACGTGAAAATGACTATGAGATTTGAGGGATGAAGTCAAATTTGGGTCATCATAACAGAGATCCTCATATGCAAAAGCATGGTTGAATATAATAATGAAAAATGAATTCACTTTATTGCGCACTATGGAGATCTCCTCCACCATTTCCACATATTTTGTCCTAATCCTCGAAATGATGATGAAACTTCAAAAGTACTCATTCAAGCAGGCGTTTCTTATAGCATTGGAGTGTTGCATTGCTCGCACAACACATA
This sequence comes from Pinus taeda, assembly GCA_000404065.3. NCBI lineage: Eukaryota > Viridiplantae > Streptophyta > Pinopsida > Pinales > Pinaceae > Pinus > Pinus taeda. The sequence goes on from APFE030059057.1 coordinate 55,027, forward strand.
TTTAGAGTCCAATTTCACCACTAGCAACAGAAGTTGGTTAATGATACCATTAGAGTAAGGTTCGATCAGTTTAGGGCCACGATTGAGAATTGGTAAGTTGAGTTAACACGTATGGTGTCCAACATAACACTTAGTGCCTTCACTGGTTTGCCATGATCTCCTAGTGAAATAGACTCGTTCCAATCCTGAAACTCTAGATCCTTCTCTACCTCAATTTGATCACATTAACCTGTAATGGCTTCTTAACTCAACAGAAGTCATCCTCAACCATATGTCTTCCGAGTAACAAAGTTATTACGAAATTAATATAGCATTGGCGGATGTTATAGTTCAATGTACTATGTAGTGATGAAAATTATATGTTTTGATTTGGAAAGGATAAATTACTCTAAACTCTTACATGAATGATGTCTGATCAAATTCATGTCACATGTTTTCTCCAGTAGCAGATCTTTGATCTTGGCCACGTGATACTAATGACTCCACTGCTAACAAAAATAACCTATAGCAACAATGTACAACAAACTACACAACAATCATGTAACATCACTAGATAAAAATCCATGTAAAAATATATAAGACCACGGTCATGGGACACGTATTCCAAGTTTAATGGTGAGAAAAACATCCTAGTGGATGTTCACTTCAGTTTATTATGGCTAACGAAATTGGCAACGACAATGGAAATTAGAAGAAAAGGAAGGTGAAATGTTACATGTTTCATGTGAGGAGGAAATTGAAGGAAAATAATGGAAAATCAAGAAAAGATAGGCCTAATTGATAAAAAGGCTTCTGAGGATTAGCGGGAAGGCTTGGTAAGTGCAAGCTTTGGTCAGTTCAGTTTTGGTGGAGCTCTCTTCTACTCTCTCTCATACTCTTGGATACTTAGAGTTTTCTTGGAACACTCTTAGAGAGTGTGGCATACTTGGAGTTTTGGAGCAAGAAGGTAAAGGAAGAGTAGGAAAGCGCAAGAGGACATCGAGATCAACAACTACAACGGGTTTTGCTTGCAGGTACTGAGTTGCATGTATATTTTCCTCACTAGTTTTTGCATGCATGATACATGCATGTGGTTTCTTGGTTATGATCTGTCATTGGCATGTATTACTACCTAGATTGATAGTGGATTTTCCTAGCCTTGCCATTTCCTAGATAGTCATGGTGTTGTGGGTTCATTTGCTTTGTTTTCTGGTTGGTTCTCATATTTCCTTAGCATGGGTTGAGTTACTAGTTCCTAGGGCCTTGGTTGTACAAATGCTCTGGAGCCCTTTAACATCTTGCGTTGAGTTATTATTCTTGTAGCCTTGGTTGGAAAAACTTTCTGGAGCCCTTGGTGGCTTGATTTACTATTCCTAGAACCTTGGTTGGACAAATGCTATGGAGCTCGGAAATAGCTATGGGTTGAATTACTAGTCCTAGAAGCCTTGGTTGGAACAAACGCTTTGGAGTCTTGAAAGGCTTGGGTAGAGACCAATTTGATGATGGTTTTGTGATGTCTGACCATGAGGTGGAATCAATGTTTGATGGGTTCAGGTGGATGGCCTCTAGAAACCCTAGATGGTTTTGGATTGACATGTTCTATGAGATCCCACATTCATGCTTGGAATATGGCATGGGGGTGATTGAGTGAAGAGAGAATTGACTCAAACATTCTATGGTTGGGTGGAACGTGGTAGTCCATCCCGGGTTTGGATTTTTCATCCTCAATATGACATTATCTCTCCTTATATCTCTCTGAGTATTATATAGGTTTATATGTGGATCATATGGTTGTGATTTCCTTGGTATTTTTGTTGTTATTATGTTGGTTATGTATATGTTTTATGACAATAGTTGTGTATGGCTCTCATCATGTTTTTACTTGTAAATGAATGAAAAATCTATCTATGACCTAATGGATGAAACAACAACTAATGTGTTGAGGCATTAATTCTTCTTAGAGTTTCTCATATGAGTATGAGACCTTTATTCTGAGATCTGTTATTTACACCTGTAGATTACATATTCGTGATATGTTTGACGAAAGGTGTATCATGGCTAGTAGGGGTCAAGTCAAGGGCTTGTTCAAGTATTTTCATTTTCATTATTGCTTCATTGTTATCTTTTTGTTCTGAAGGTGTCATTCAACTACGGGAAATGACCTGGGTTCTGGGGCTGAAAGAGTGGCTCAAATCTTGGGACGCTAGCACAACACTGATAAACATAGTCCCTAGATGTTGACATGCCTTGTCATGAGAGCATCCAAAGCCTCCTGGACGATGTCAGGCACATAGAATGGGAGTGTCCAGTGGTCAAGAGGTCTAAATCCTCAGTGGGACCGAGGAGTTGGTTACCAGAAGTGTTAGGATGATTCTTATGGGTCCTGTAGCTGATGTGGAAGGTTTTTATGATATGTTTCTATCAATTCCATATCCTTAACGTCACCTAGGAGGTTGAATAATATCATAGTAGCCTCTCATCCCATGTTTACCCCAGGTGGATAGTTACTTTGGTAGATGAGGGAGGAGGCTGTTACAGAGTGGTATTAGAGAAGGTTACGCTCTCTTTGGGTCATATGCAATACCACAGTGGTATCAATGCATGGTTCACCCTTCAGAATAGATGGGCAGTGTGTTGGTCATGCATTCATGTCAGTTGCATATGTGTTGCTTATGCTTGTAGTCTATGTGCTTGTTTCATTGATGTTTCCATGTGAAGGTTGATGGTGTTGTCATGAAATGTGTCATCATGAGTGTATGGTTGTATATGAATTTTTTATGCATGTTAGTTTATATGTTGTTGTGCATGTATTTTCATGTTTATGGTTATGCATGTATGGTAGGTCAGACATGTATTGTGAATTCATTGTATGAACTTAAGTCATCATGAGGCTATTGGTATGTTATGATGCTAATGTGTTGACTGAGATGAAGCAAGAGGTGCAAATCATTAGTGTGAGGTTGCAGCACTAGACTTTGGGGTAAGAGAAGATCATCATACAGGTATTGTATGTTTGGCATGCAAGTATGTTAGTTAATGGATTGTTATGTGCATTAGGGTTATATAAATGTTTGTCATTTTATTGATTGTTGTCATTACATGCATGGTAGATACTAGTGAATCAATGCGGTCGTATAGTTATGAATGATAGCAACTTGGTGTTATATGAATTGTTTTTGTTGTTTTACATTAGTTAACTTGATGATTATGTTATATGTTCTTGATGAGTATGTTATAGGTTAACTTGTTGTTTCTATATGATAGTTTGATGATTAGGTTATATGTTGTTGATGACCATGATCTATAACTTCTTGTTGTTATATGTTAGTAACATGATGATTAGGGATATAGCATTAATATCTTGATGTTATATGTATCATAGTAATTGGATTGGCCTATGCAGATGGTTAGGGTTATGACATTCAGGTATGAGTTGACTTATTTGTGACATTGTATTGTATTAATCTAGACTAATTGTGCATATGTGATTTCTATGCATGAATGCTAATTGTTGATGAGTTTATGATGTGAACATGTTATCTAGTGGCTATTATGGATATCATGATATTATTTATGGTTGAGTCGATATGTGGTGAAATTATATCGTGCTAATCTAGCTTGATTGTGCAGACAAGATATCCTCCCTTGAGATACATTAAGGTACGTGTTTTCTTATGATGTCTATTTGGTGTTTGAATGTTTTTCTATGTAATTTATTTGGTTTTTGAGTGTTTGGTGTCTATTATGTCATCTATCTATTGTATGAATGTTTGATTACTTGAATGATGTGATTATGTGTCTATAAGATTTCTTCCCAAAATGATCTTGTTTTAGGATGCTTGTACTAATACATATGTGTTGAGATAGCTGACATGTACCTAAGTGTAATGGGTGACAATTGTAGCATGATGTCTAGTGACTATGAGTTGACTATGGATTATGACATGATGGTTAACCTTGGTAAAGGTTGATTTAAAATTGATAGATATGATTGTCTTTATATTTGGAACATGTGGTTGGCATGTGTGAATAGTTGCAAGAAACATGTTTGGTATTACCATGACAAGGTGATAGTTGATTTTTTTATATAACTATCCATTGGGTGATGCAAAAGTATATAGTAAGATTCAATTGCAATAAGGTAAAGGTAAAAGAAAGGAATTGGGTGATAATTTATTTGGCTATGTTTGGAAACCATAATTCCAAACGAATGAGTGCTTTGCATACCGGAAGTCTTCTTAACCTTGATTTCATCTAACATTATGTGGGTATGTTCTATATTTATGGACATGTATTTGAAACGTGTAAGAATCGCTGTCTAGTTATAGGTAGATCTGTAAAAGGAATTGGAGTCCCTTGAGAGATGGTGTGGATGTGCTCAGTTGCAAGACAACATTCTTGACACAACAAGGTAAGGTAATTGGTGTATTCTTATGTTTCTTATGCACTGACAATTATGTGTTTATGGCAATATGATGCATGGGATTGCATGGAAAAAAGACTGTCATGAAATATTGAAGGAGACTCAGGTTGAGCTTTCCCTGAGAACATGGGAATTAAGTCACGGTGTCTATTGTTAGTCTTGTGCTTTCGGTCTTTTGCAAAATTTTTGTGCTTGATTTGAATTTTTTTTATGTATGGTGCAATGCCTTACCACCATGTTTATGGTATCATATTGTTACTGGTATTTCATGGTTTGATTTTTGTTTTTTTCTTGTTCTTTCCTTTTATGTTTTGAGTCTTGGGAATTGGTTGGGAAAGAGGAAAATTAATGGAGCTCTGGGAGATCTGTGTGGTACTTCACAAGTAAGGTGAGCCCTGGATGAAGCTTGGTGCATGTATGAGGGAAGTTAAAAGCAAGAGTATGACACGTAGTTGGAATGGGTGGGTCCATTCATTGAAATGGAAAATGGTAGGAAGATCATGGGAATGGTAATCAAGGAAGGTGAGGTAAATGGATTTGAGGCATCATATGCCTTGGATATGTTGGGAACTATTGTTCTCGATGGTGTGCATGTGTTGGGCACATAAAAGGAGTTCTCTTAACCTTGATCTTATGATATATAATAATTATATTGTGATCATGATTATGTTGATGGCTATATGTGTATACATGTATGTATGTATGTATATAATCTGTCTGACATGGTAATCATGGATCATTATTATTAATAATATAAATATTAATATATAAATATTATATAATAATTATAATAATATATAATAAATAATGTCTCTTTGCTCGAAATATTGTTTAATGATAATATTTATATGTATATTTATGTATGTATGTATGTATGTATGTATGTATGCATGCATGTGGTTGTTTAACAGGGTCATTAGGAATAATTATTGTGAAGGAATAATTACATACACAGTTGAATGGCATGAAGTCATTCTAGGTCTTACAAGGAATAAATTCAGAAGAGAAACCCTGACAGATCTATTAGGTTAGTATCATGTGGACATGAATTGATATTATATGCTTGTAATATTCCTATGTTTATGTTATGGATAGGTAATGTTGAGGGGTACATCAGCGGAATGAAAGTGGTGTGATTTGCAGCATGTTGGGATAAGCATGCATGGAGGAGAGACACTGAAAGCAAGGTTGCTTCATGTTTTGGATGTGTGGTAGTATTGTTGTGGATATGTTGTACATGTTGTATCTATGATGTTGTGCACATGTGGTGTTGTGCATATATAGTGTGTGTACATGTTGTTTATGAAATGTTATGTATAGGGTTGTACATATAGTGTTGTGTGAATGTTGCATATGCAGTGTTGGGTATAGATGGTGTTATGTACATGTTGGATATGTGGTGTTGTGTACATATTGTATTGTTCACATGTTGGATATGCGGTGTTGTGTTCATATGGTGTTGTGCACATGTTGGATATGCGGTGTGTACATATGATGCTATGTACATGTTGTATATGTAGTGCTATGTAAATATGGTGTTGTGCACATGTTGTACAAGTGGTACTATGTACATATGGTGTTGTGTGCATGATTGCACAAGTGGTATTGTGACCATGTGGTGTTGTGTACATGTTGTACATATGGTGTTGTATCCAAGTGGTGTTGTGTACATGTCGCGTATATGGTATTGTGTACATGTGGTGTTGTGTACATATTGTGCATGTGGTGTTATGTACGTTTGACGCCATGTACATGTTGTGTAGACAGTGTTGTGTATAGGTGGTATTGTGTACATGTTGTACATGTGGTATTATGTGCAAGTCGTATATGTTGTCTTGTGGGCATGCGGTACTATGCATGTAAATTTCGTAGTCATGGTATCATGACAGTTGTATTCATTGTGTTATACTCTGTGTACATATATGTATTGTGTTGTACATTGAGTCTAGGTGTCTGTGTTGTTTTTTGGTGTACATCAGATGTAGGAGAATGTATGGTGTTGTGTTGTACACTAGGTGTAGGTGTATGCATATGTGTTGTATGTTAGGGATAGGTGCATGTATTGCATGGCATTTTATGTTGTGTGTGGTTATATGTGTGTGATTTACGCTATGTGTATGTGCATCAGGGTGAGGAGAAGACACTAGGTGTTTTTGAGTGCGGAAATTGATTCAATAAGCATATAGAATAAGGAAAAGGCTAGAAGCTAAGGATTGATTAAAGGATAAGTATCCATATTTTATTTCAGTTTTATTATGCATATTTATGATTCGGGTCTATGATGATCATATCTGATTTAATATTTTGGTTTATGATTGTTACATGTGATTTATGATTATGATCTATGATGGTTGTGTTTTGAGCTAACCTAATGTGATGTGTTTATACATGATGATTTGGTAAAAATTGTTGGGTTGATTTATTACGAAAGGAAGAAAACATAATTGCAAGCATACCTTATTGACAAGCCACCAATGAGGTGTGATTTGAAGTTATTTCAATTTATCTTGAGTCTAATGGAAGTCATGTGATGTTAAGTAAACTTGACTCGGATAGAGTCAAAGGAGGTTAAACAGTGATGGTTTTGGGGCACATGGTATTGTGCACCCATGGTATTCCGCCCGTGGTATTATATGTAATGGAGCCTATAAAAGGCTGGAAGGACCTCATTGTAATGCAAGGGCCTGGAGGTGAGCGGTGAAGGATCACTTGGCCAGATTGGCCAGGGTTTTGGTCAAGGATAATGAAATTTCATTATGATCGGGTTTTCAGAGTCAAGTTTACTTAACAATTCCCCCCTTAAACTTGACTTGGGGTTCCTTGACTAACTCCAGCTAGACCTACTAAGTGAGACAATCCCGCTCACTCTAGCTCTTACCCCCTCAGAGTTTTTGCCTAGTGTATTGTTAACCTAACATCCCCCCTATCACCTAGGTCTAACCCAAACTTTACCAGTGATCACCGAGGGGTACACATGCCTTACGAGGTCTTACAGTAGTATGCCATTTACATGAAATAATTTTGACTTCATTAATTTATTTTTTTTGTTTATTGCTGTTGCGATTCTGATCCATCCTCTCTCAATTTGATTTGCTCAAAAACTTCTATCAAACCGCTCCAGCAGCGAGCCCGATGAGAACCTCATAGGTTCTAGCACCGATGGCCTCATGTAGTAGAAAACGAACACTTTTCGAATCGGCATGAACAATTTTCTTCTACTGACCTACTTTAAATAGCCGCATGAATCCCGAACAATTCATCAACATGTTCCAAACCTGTAAATATCGCAAATGCACTGTGTTCCCTGGCAGTTACGACACTATCTTCCACACATTCTCCTCGAGGTTCTTCCGTGTACGATTGTTCCACCATTATTTTCCAAACCCAGATCTGTAAAAGGGCTGCATTGATCTCATCAGGCACTATAAACCCCTGGCATCAAAGAATTCCTTTGAAGCCAATATTTGGCTCTGATACCAGTTGTTAAGATATTTACTGCATAACATAAATAATTATTGAGAGGAATAAATATAAAAATAACAAGAAACAACCATAAAAACATAAACACAAATGTTTATCCGGGAAAACCCCAAATATGGGGAAAAACCCAACCTAATAAGATGTCATTAGCATTGGTCAAAACCCTAGCCAATCCGACCAAGTGAGCCTTCACCGCTCACCTCCAGGTCTTTACATTACAATGAAGTCCTTCTAGCCTTTTATAGGCTCCATTACATATAATACCACAGGCAGAATACCATGGGTGCACAGTACCATGTGCCCCAAAACCATCACTGTTTAACCTCCTTTCACTCTATTCGAGTCAAGTTTACTTAACATGTGTCTCATAGACGAAGCATGGAA
>APFE030059057.1:64837-95456 GCA_000404065.3 Pinus taeda
ATTGGTTATGATCTGTCATGGGGATGTAGGATTGCCTAGATTGATAGTGGATTTTCCTAACCTTGACATTTCCTGGATAACCATTGTGTTGTGGGTTATTTTATTTTATTTTTATTTTTTCTAGTTGGTTCTCATGTTTTCTTAGCTTGGGTTGAGTTACTAGTTCTTAGAACCTTGGTTGGACAAGCTCTCTGGAGCCCTGTAACAACTTGGGTTGAGTTATTAGTCTTAGAGCCTTGGTTTGAAAAATGCTTTGGAGCCCTTTTTGGGTTGAGTTATTAGTCCTGGAGCCTTGGTTTCACAAATTCTTGGCAGCTAGGCAGCAGATGTGGGTTGAGTTACTAATCCTCAAAGCCTTAGTTGGAACAAATTATTTGGAGCCTTGGAAGGCTTGGAAAATATCAATCTGATGATGGTTTTGTGATGTCTAACCATGACGTGGAACCAATGTTTGATGGGTTGAGGTGGATGGCCTTTGGAACCCCTTGATGGTTTTGGATTGATGATATCCCACATTCATGCTTGGAATATGGCACGGGGGTGATTGGCTGAAGAGAGATTTGTCTCAGCGATGTCTAGTGTTGGGTGGAACGTGGTAATCCCATACTGGGTTGGATTTTGAATCATTAATATGAGGTTACTTTTCCTTATTATCTCATGAGTATTACACTAGTTTACATGTGGATTTTATGGCTGATTTATCCTTGATATTTATGTTGTTTATAAGCATGTATTATGACAATGATGATGTATGGCTCTCCTCATGTTTTGACTGGTAAATGAATGAATAATATATCTATGACCTAATAGATGATAATGCAGATAATGATATAAGGGAAAAATGCTTCTTAGCTATTCTTAGGTAAGTATGAGACCCCTATGCTTAGATGTGTCATTTACACCTATAGATTGCATTGATGCCAAGTGTTTGATAGAATGTTAGTCCGAGTTGGAGATGGTTAGGCTTAGTCTTGTAGTTAGTTTTTGGTTTATTAGCATTATCATTATGTGTTTAATGGATTCTAGAAGTTACAACAACTTTTGGGCAGTGGTCGGAATTATGTGCTTGAAAAGTGCCTTAAATTCCTCGGACTCTGGCACATGTCTACTGGAAATAGTCTCTGGACGCGGGCACGTAGACTCGTGGGAACATCCGAAGCTCTCTGTATGCTGGAATAACCATAGCATGGGAGCGTCCAGAGGTTTAATAGCTTAAAAATTTAGTGGTACACATGGGTTAGTTAGCAGAAAGGTTGGGATGGTTCTTAAGGGTCATATTGCTGATGTTTAAGGTCTGTATGGTTTGTTTCCATCGGTTCCACTTCCTTAACATGAATTAGGAGGTCGAATCATATCATAGTAGCCTCTTCTCACATTTTTACCCCATTTAACTGGTTACTTGGGTAGATGTCGGAGGAGGGTGTTATAAATCAATTCTATCATACCTGCCGACATATTAAAAAAAATATTTACTATCTCTCACATATTTCACATAGATACGCTCTCGAAAGGAGTTATCCACATAGCCATTGACTTTGATACCAAGTAGAAAAACCAATTTCACACCAAAAAACTTTGTGCATTCTATTAAACATTACACATAAATACAAAAATTATTGGTTCAAGATAGAAATTATATCTTAAGAATACAGTCAACTAGTTGACAAAATATCTCGACTAAATGTCAAAGTAGGATCTATATTAGCTGGACTAAATCTCTGAGATCCAACTAATTAACAATCACACAAGGATTCCATTTATGATGATGAATCTCATTCAATGTGCATAAGACAAGTAGGAGTTAAATATCCAAGTATACATTATTCATAAGACCTATTAATATATCAGAATGATCGAAGTGGCTCCAAACACATGCAGAAGTCCAAGAGGGCTCATAAATGGTCAAAATTCAAAGTGTTCAAATTTCAACAAACTCAACATTAGATCAAAGTGCTCGTTGCTCTCATTCCAACGGTGTGAACAACACTCAAATTCGAGCTCATATGAAGAAGTTAGAGCAAGTCAAAGTTCATGTTTCACTTGGAGGAGGTGGCAGGAGAAGATGATGTGGTAGAACTCCCAGGGAATGGGGAAGCACCAAATGGTAGGCGTCCATTGGTCCTGCATTTCACTTATCGTAGAAGGCAGAGGTCAGTGATTTCAAATCGGCCCTAGGAAAGAAAGTTTGTGATGCGATTGCACTTCGGAAAAAGGGAAGAGTTATGAATCGGCCCCCAGCAGAATCAGGATGTGATGTGATCACATATCACAATTGCAAAGGGGAAGTGCTTTATGAATTGGCCTCAGTAGGGAAGTAGTACAACATCAGCCGCCAACAAAGTCAAGATGCGATGCGATCACATATCACAATCGCAAAGGGGAAGTGCCTCAGGAATCAACCCCCAGTAGGATCTAGGTTGTGATGCGATTGCATATCACAATCACAAAGGGGAAATTCCGGCACCCTTCGTTGGTTAGACACCATATATATTTACACCGAAAACTAGTGGGAGTCAAACCCACTGTTGGTAGGTCCGCAGGCCCCGCCCATGCGGCAGCTCCACAAAACAAACCACATTCTAAATAAGGAGGGCCAGGATTTGATCCCCCAACCTCTTCTTAACCAATGCAAAAATTTACCACTATGTGCAATGATCGAGTGTGGTAAGCTCTACCACCGATTTCTACTTAAACCCAACATTTCTTAGATGCGAGGAAGGAGGCGACATAGCAGAGAGCAGACTACAGAACCACGAGCCTAGGTGGAACCATGCCTAGACGAAACCATGATTTTCAATTCCAGAAGGTTGAACCATGATGGCACATATTTCGAGATAGAGAATCTTTTATAGAGAATATTTCTTGATGCCTAAAAGATTCCATGGGGAGGTAAATTTTCATTTTGTCAGAATGATATGAAGTCTACAATCATTTTAACCAGAAGTTTGTAGGCAACGCGATGGTGAATTTAGAATCACCATCTGAGCAACATATTTGCAAATTTCTAGCAGAGAAAAATCTTTGAAGAATCTTGAGAGAATCTTCCAGATTCCTTGAAAGCTGAAAATCGACAGAGTCAGAATGTAGCCGAATTTACAGTCAAAATCTCAAAATCTCACAAGGATCATGATGGCGAGATCAGATTTCTGATTTGAGTTTCAGATCTCTAGTCATGCCGGATAACAGAATCTTTGGAGAATCATGGGGAATCTAAAAGATTCCTATAGGCCCAGATTTTGACAGTGTCGAAATTCGACAAATGGATAGTTGATTTTACACCTCTCAATGACAGAAATTCAGTGGTGTAGTCAGATTTTGCACCTGAGCCTTCCTTGTTTCAGCCAACTTTAGAGGTGAAGCTACATGAATCAGTGATGTCATGTTTTCCTTCATAATTTCTTAGATGATGTATTATGTTTTGAGATCCATACTTAATGTTATGATGTGGGATCACTTTTTCCACATTACGTTAGATGTATCTAGATTTTCATGCTATGTATTTTTGTTGAGATGCCTGTGTAACTATGTTGAAGGGATACTCATTCCACATTGTGTGAGATCATTTTAGTTTGTCACGTTGAGAGGTAGCCTTCTTGAGTGAGAATTCATGTAAGCAGAACATCTCGTGGAGAGACATGCAAGTCTTGTTTGGAGGCGTATGACCTTGCTACGACAGAGTGTTTTCCATGTACACCATCATCATTTCCAACATTATATGAAGCGGCCTCCACCATATTGACACTAGGACTGGAGACGCAGTCCACACTAGACAAACTCCGTTATCAAATGTCTCATGTTTTGACTTGTTGATTTTGTCATGTTTCATCTTATTTAAGCATGCACATGTGGTTCTTTATGCTGTTTGAAATTCAATTCTAACAACATCACATAAGTAAAATATATTGGATAATTGTGGTAGTTGAAGGAACTCAGATCAAGTTTGGTATTAGAGTGGTCTTCTCGCTAATGTGAATTGCGAGTGCGAATAATGATTGAATGTGCATCAATGGAGGATGATAAATAAATGTACGAGGCCATGCTCAAGATGTCGAAAATGGTGGACATGTTGTATGAAACTTATGAGAGATAGGAGAAAGAAAGAGCATAAAATGATGCTCCATCCACACCTTCTAGTGTACATTCATCGCCCTCATCATCTTCTCATCATTCAAATGAGGAGATCAACCATAATATTCAAGTAGATAACACTGAATTGAGGATGCTTCTATGAGAAGAGAAAGAGGAGAAGCATTGATTCCAGCTTCAATTGCAAGCTCCAGAGAAAGCCTTGGAAGAATTGAAGTGAAACAACCCAAGCCTTCAAGCAAAGGATGCTAAATTAAGGAGTCTTCTACAAGAAGAGAAAGAGGATAATAAGAGACTACAAATTCAACTACAAGCCATCATGGGTGCCTTAGAGGAGTTGAAGGGCAACGAAGTCTTATAAAATCCCTCATCACCTATTTGGAAATCAACATTTGAGGTAAATAGTTGTGATCATTCTTCAGTTTCATCTTCACATAATATTATTTCTATTGGAAATGTGGAGATAAGCATTAGAGGAACTGGCATGAGACTTCTTACCAAAATGGGGTACAAAGGAGGAGGACTTGGTGTTAATGGCAAAGGCATGACTCAGCCATTCGAGGTTTTGTAGAGACCTTGATTCGCAGGCTTGGGATACACTGAAGGAGAAAGCTCAAAGGTGTCATATGTTTCCGAGACATTGTCTAAACCATCGAGGAAAGGGAGTGATGGGAACGCATCACCACCGTCCCATGGAAATTCCCATTATAAGGAAAGAGCTGAGGCAAGCTCTCATCGGCATAATTAAGCCAGAGACAATCAGGAAAGGTATAAATAGTCTCAGTATTCTAATGTTCATTTCAATTACAATATTGTTATTAATAATGAACGTAAATCATGGAATTGAAAAACATTTAATTTTTTTGGTTTACATAACCATGTATTTGCTGAGTGGGAAGAGAATGGAAACATGAAAGAGGATGAGGCGTGAAAGGCCTTCTCCCTAACAGGGAAAGAAGAATGTTATGCAGATATGGAGGAAGAAGACTTATTGCAGTGATTGCAACATAAGTGGTCATCAAAGAGGCATGTGTTGGAGGCTCCATGTAGAGAAGCACCCTACAGAAAAAGCACCCGTGCAGAAACCAATCAGTGAAAATGTTCAACAAGCAAACCACATTCATGGTGGTTGACTTTGTTGAGTAAGAAATGGTTTTTCTAGATTGGGTAGCTTATAATGGCCTCAGTTTGTAAATCATTTGCTACAGTTTACATTGTAAAAGTGACGATGTGTTTTCCATCACTTGTTTAAGTGATAGTGATATTTTGGCCTTGTTTTGGTAACTGGGGTATTTGTTTCCATTTTGTTGTAAACATGACAAAAAATTATGTGTTATAAACTTGTGGCAAGTATGGGATACTTGGGTCATTAGTTGGTCATGTAAATTACACATGAAATTTGCAAAATATTGTACTATAGGTTTGCAGAGGATGCAGGTATCATCTAATCGCTTATTGCTCCGAAGGGAAAAGGTGAAGGAGAAGTAAGGGTGACCCATTAGGACACTTGTGGTGTAGACAATGTACAAAGTTGCAGATTATTTTCATGCTTTTGGACGACCAAAAGCTCCTCACTGGGGAGAATTGGTCTAGGTGGCTCCAGACACACGCAGAAGTCTAATAGGGCTAAGAAATAGTCAAAAGTTCAACCTTCAACAAACACATCACTAGATCGAAGTTCTCATTGCCCCGATTCTAACGGTGCATACGACACTCAAATCTGAGCTTGTATGAAGAAGTTAGAGCAATTCAAAGTTCATGTTTGACTTGGATAGGTGGCAAGAGAAGATGATGTGGTAAAACTCCCAGTGAATGGGGAAGCACCAAATGACAGGCCTCCATTGGTCCCACATTTTTCTTATTGCAGAAGGAAGAGGTCAGCAATTTCAAATCGGCCCTAGGCAAGAAAGGTTGCGATGCGATCGCACATCGCAAAAAGGGAAGAGTTACGAATCAGCCCCCAGTAGAATCAGGATGCCATTCAGTCGCATATCGCAATCACAAAGGGGAAGTTCTTTACGAATCAGCTCGAGAAGGGAAGGGGTGCGATGTGATAAATCATAATCACACATCACAAGGGCAGCGATATAGCATTGGCCCTCGAGAGAGTCAGGATGCAACGCGATCACATATTGCAATCACAAAGGAGAAATTCTGCCACCCTTGGTTAGTTATACACCATATATATTTAAACCGAAAACTAGTGGGAGTCGAACCGAACACCGGCAGGTCTGCCGGCCCCACCCACGCTACTGCTCAATAAAATAAACCGAATGCTAAATAAGGAGGGGTGGGATTTGATCTCCTGATCTCTCCTCAACCAATGTGCCAATTTACCACTGCGCCCAATTGTTGGGTGTGGTAAGCTCCTCCATCGATTTCTACTTAAACCCAGCATTTCTTCGATGCAGGGAAGGAGGAAATAGAGCAGACTGTGGATTGTGGAACCATGAGCCTGGGCGTAACCATGATTTGTAGTTCCATAAGGCGGAAGGAGACAAAGAATATTTTGTAGATAATATTCCTTGATGTCTGAAAGATTCGATAGGAAGTGTAGGTTTTAACCCCGTACAGAAATTACCTTCACACAAATTATAAAACACAGAAAATAAACAATGCGAGAGCATGACACATAAAAAACATATACACAGAGATTTTCCCTTGGTTCCCAAAACCAGCACTACAAACTTGATTTTTCATTATCTTCCTTTCAATGTTACAATACATATTTACACATGTCGAAGCATATTAGAAAAATATTATATATGACAGAGAAATGCAAGACATATAATATGCGGAAAAACACAAACACATAAAATCCGAGAGACACAGATATACGTGGTTCACCGAGTTTGGGCTATGTCCACCTCAAACAGCTAGTCCTTCCTTTCTATTATCCAACAAAATGAAGAGACACAACCTACAACATATCCGTTATAATATCCTCTGTTTTCTCTCACAGTCTCATGTTTTTGTTTCTCGCTTGGAGAATACACATATATTCCACAACCTCAATACAATACACTTATACAAAGAGAGGGGTTGCCTTCTAGCATAGAAAACCCTAAACTAAACATAAATTTTTGAGAAGAGTTCGGATTTTCCACAATGCTCATTTTTATATGGTCGATGTTTCGAGTCTAAACCCAGACTCATCATCAGGACTATTGTGATCATCCGCCTAATGAACGGCCAAGATTGACTAGAAATTACTATACTTTTACAAGGCAATTTTACATATATTTTTATCTTCGAGGACGCTGCCCTCGAAACTCCCACCGGGGGACCGCTGGCCCTTGGACCCCCCAGCTGGGGGGGATACCCCCACCGAACCCCCATGGGGGGGACAAGTCCCCCCCGCAGCCCCCCACATGGAGGGGTGTACAATGTTCCTGGGGTATACATTCCGCTGAAATAAAGACCTATAAATTAGGATGATAATCATGATCCACACCCAACAAAGCATCCAATACCATGGACTGAAAACCATCGTGTCCAAAACCATGAACTGAAAACCATCTCATCCAAAACCATGTGCGAAAAATCATGCACAAAACCATAGGTAGGTCCGCCCAACCTAATATAGGGTCCAAAAACAAAATTTTCCTTCACCCCTCAAACCCCCTATGACTCACCTCGCTACGCAATTGGCGCAATGAAGGGGGGGCTCTGCCCCCTTCTAACCCCCTAGTTAACTATGTGGGCTAGTCGTGGAAAGAATATAACACAACCCAACAGGGAGGTAAATTTTCATTTTGTTAGAATGATATGAAATTTACAGTCATTTTAATCAGAATTTTGTAGGGAATGTGATGGTGAAGTCAGAATCACCATCTGAGAAACATATTTTCAGATTCCTAGCAGAGTAGAATCCTTGAAGAATCTTCAGGGAATCTTCCAAATTCCTTGGAGGCTGAAAATCGATAAAGTCATAATACGGCCGAATTTACACTAAAAAATCTCAGAATCTAGCAAGAATCGTGATGTAAAGATCAGATTTTTGATCTGAGTTGTAGATCTCCAGTCATTTTCAACATTATATGAAGCAACCTCCACCATCTTGACACTGGGCCTAGAGACGTAGTCCACACTGGAAGAACTCCATTATCAAATTTCTCATGTTTTGACTTGCTAATATTGTCATGTTTCCTCTTGTTTAATCATGCACATGTGGTTCTTTATGCTATTTTAAATGTAATTCTAACAACATCATAGAAGTAAAAGATATCGTATAATTACGGTAGCTGAAGGAACCCAAATAAAAAAACTTCTTGCATTCTATTAAAAATCACACATAAATAAACAAGTATTTGTTCAAGATGGAAATTATATGTTAAGCATATAATCAATCAGTTGAGAAAATATCTCAACTAAACACCAAAGTAGGATCTCTATTAGTTGGACTAAATATCTAAGATCCAACTAATTAACAATCACACAAGAATTACATTTATGATGATGAATCTAATTCAATGTGCATAAGACAAGTAGGAGTTAAATATCCAAGTATACATAGTTCATAACACCTATTTATCTATCAAATGTAAGATAATTCGAAAAACAAAAGATTGTAGAAAGCTTGTTTGTGAAGCATGCACTCTAGTAAATCCAAAATCATAAGAGCCTAAAAAGATATAAGGAAAATCATACTACTGGAAACAACCAAGCATTCTAGAGAATGCCTCGACATATGACATTGAAGTGGATTCTACTAGGGATTTAAGTGAGACCCTGTTTAGAAACGACATCTACCAATAATTTATTTTCCTTGTAAACACATTTGAAAGATTATATGAAGTGATGTCCTAAAAACTCGAATCGAGCACATCTAGTTGGACAGATAAGGGGAATACAAGGTATATTTTTCATTCATCTAATGTATACACATCTGAGATTCACCAAAGATATGAATATGTTCAATATTAAGTCTCTTAACGCAATATAAGAGCCCTTGCAATGCAACCACCACTTCCTAGGTTTTTATTTTTATGCCAAAACTCCAAAAGAAATGTTACTATAGTACCTCTGAGACTTCAACAAGAGAACCACATTCACAGTGTCCACATTAGGTAGCCCCATCAAAGAAACTAGCTGAATGTAGAGAATTTGGGACACCATCCAAGGATATGTGTGCTTTTCCATGTGAATCTTCTATCTATATTCTCTTTACAATGCATAAATCTTATCACAAATATGGACAATGCCAAAAGTTTATTCCTAAAAAATGAGAGCATTTCGACCCTTCCATATGCCCTGAATAATGGAAAAGGAAGCTATTGATTTTCTCTTATTTAAAGCATCTACCATTCGATCGACTCCTCCATAGAAATGTAAAATCATCGTGTTTTAAAATTAGACCGTGTCAAACAAAAATCTACAAGGAAATGGTGAAAGGACATTAAAAGAATAGATGGAACACATTTTCAAAAGTGCCCTTACATAGATAACACCTCACAGGGCCTTAAAAACCTCTCTTACATAAGTTTTCCCGAGTGAGGATCTTGTTTTACAAAACAAACCATCCAAAAATTTTAATCTTTAAAAACATGCTCCAAGACCAAACATACCTGAACCAACGTAGATCCTCCCATGTCTGTAGAGAGAGAGAGAAATATGACAATATAGCTCTAATACCACAAATTTCCCTAGCAAAGGACACCATTCGAGCTAAGAATATCATCCCCATAACTAAGAGAAATCCCCACAATTGGTGAATCCAATGTATATCACTCCCAGATCATAACATTTTCACCACACAGGTCCATCACTCTAGTGTCTTTCCATATGAGGTATAAATGCATCAAATCATAATCTTTTTGGACCTGAGATAAGATAAGAATGCCCTTCTCAAGTAATAATTTTTTAATCACTCTACGAAAGATGTGGGCTTCTCACATGCCATGGGTGGGATCAATCCCCACTAACACATTTGAGTCAGACCTAATCTCCCAATTGAAATTTCCAAATATCCAATTTTTTTGACTTCATAAACCCATTCCAAATATATGAGCCATTACATTTTGGAAATCATTCAAGCCTGAACCATTCTAGGAAAGACATATTATTCATATATTTTTCATTTAATATCTCCAACCAAGTACCGTATCCACATATGGCTCTACAAAAACTCTTTGTCAATAGAGATAAACTGAAAATATTGATACCATTTAATCCTCATCCACCATAATACTTCATATTTGTAATTTCATTCAAATGGGCCAAATGAATTTTTTCCCACCCTTTTCCCTAGGACAAGTGAAACTCACAATAGTGGCTTTGATTTTCTAGATGATATGGTTAGGGATCAAGACTAAATGCATCCAATACACAAAAATGTTTTGTAGCATCGACTACACATGAATAAATCTTCCACTTATAGTCAACCATCTATGGACTGAGTGATACAAATAGCACTCAAATTTGTTAATAAGCCATTGTCAATCGAAGATTCGATAAATGTTTGTCTTGATTTTGAAACCAAGGTAGGTGACACCATATTCAAGATTTGTTGATACAATAGCAAAGATGTTTACAGTCTCTATTAGAGTGTCTCGTCTGTTCAATTCATGTATAAGTAAATATTTGATATTGTTCATGGATAAACCTATTGACGGTGCAGGACCCACCAAAATTCAGGGGATCTCCCCGATATGAAATCCTAATCAGACCTCACACGTTTTTGTTTAGGAGTCCCATCTGGTATAAATGCTTGGTTTCCAAATACTTAAATATTTTCCTTGGCTCTAACTATTAGCACAAGAGAATGATGCAATGGTATCTTAAAAAATCAAGGTGAGTGTGCCTAGTGTGCAATGCAATTGTGTCTACATTCTCTTATCACAAAAGGGGGAGAAAAGTGATGCTCTAAGTGAGAGGTAATAGTACCACCCATGAAGAGACACACATGAACCAAAAAGGTCTATGCAACATCTATTTGAATAGTCCACAATCGATGTGGAAGTCATTACAACCAATGAATAAGGGAATATTTGTCTAACATCCAACAGAATAGTCCATAACAGATGTGATGGTTGTTATAACTGACAAGAAAATAAAGGTATGTCTAGTATCCAGCAAAATAGTCCATAATCATGAGATAGCAATGAAAACCATTACAACAAATTCCCAACAATATAAGTAATAAAATAACTGAAATAGTTCAACTATCTTAGTACATGTGAAAAAAAACCATGAAATACAAATGTTCACACAATAGTCTTACAAACATTCATAAGGCATGCATGAAGAATGTGTTGGCCTTAAAATCCTTATGTAATTAAGAAAAATTTCCAAGACACATATTTATATTGTACATCACTATCCTGAGTAGTGGGACATTGGAGCCACTCCTTGCTCCTCAAAGAATAAGCTGGTCTCTCTATTGCCTTGTGGGAGGAGCGAGGTGAAAAGTCTTTTGCTCATACAATGAGGGGGTATATATAACCAAGGAGTGATGTTTACTCCTTATGACTCTTTGAGTACCCTCATTTTTGTTCATATTCTTATGAATTTTCAACCTACATGACTCTTCATATTCATTTATGTCCATTGGAATTCAACTTTACAATACATTTGATTTAAAATTTACATGGCCCATAGTAGTGATG
Organism: Pinus taeda; assembly: GCA_000404065.3. Lineage (NCBI taxonomy): Eukaryota > Viridiplantae > Streptophyta > Pinopsida > Pinales > Pinaceae > Pinus > Pinus taeda. Next base: position 76,531 of record APFE030059057.1, read on the forward strand.
TAGCATACGACGAAACATGACATGACTTGACATGGACTAGCTTGATAATGTGGCAATATCAAGCTGCTATTGTTGTTGAGTGATAGATGTGTTCTTGGATATGCTTTCTCTTCTCCTTTGCATAGCTTGATGATGTCAGGTCTTCAATGATATTAGGTATTGGTATGTGGTTGCACACTTGTGTTACTTTTGCTTGCTCTTGGTAGGTTGATTCGTCTATTGAGCTACAAGTGAGTCTTTAGGCATTCTTCCTCCTTCTTCTCATTCCTCATCATCTCTCCCTGATTTGATAGTGTACCTATTCCTAAAATTCACTCACGATGGGACAAAATAAATCCAAAAACTCCCTAGTCTAAGATGATGCATTATTATCCATGAACTAAGCCTGAGACTAGTGACAGGCTGGGAGAGCGGCCCAGTAATTGTGCATTATGCAGTTCTAGGGGACAGGGAGAGGGGTTGATTAATGAGACTACATAGAGCACAACTTAGGCTTGACTAAGGAACTTTCAAGCATAATCAGAATTGAGGAGAAAAATTGCACAGTGGCCACTAGGAGTCAGGATTGCGTAGTTCAGGCAGACAGTGGCTCATGTGGGATGGGACCCTGGGAGACAAATCTGTGCATTTCTTGAGATCAGTAAGCTCTAGATAAGGGAGGACAATGGGGTGCCCCTTTGTACAGTTCTGGAGGCTAAGGAAGGGTGGGTTCTCTATGCATTGCGGGGCTCCAACAGGCAAGGGGAAAATCTTGAGTACTGAAAGTGGGAAGTGCGCAGTTCAAGTCAGAATAGGAGGAACTGCTCCGAAATTCTAGGAGTCAAGGAAGGCTGTTGAGCTATGGAATTTCATAGTTCAACTACCCTAGAGGACAGTGACTGCACACTGCACAGTTCTAGGTAGCAAGCTTACATCACTGAGGGCTCCAACTGAACAATGCATAGTTCAGTTGGGGTCCGATGAAGCTAAGTTTCCTAGTCAGGTATATTGTTGGAAAAATGGCTAAGTGCAGGAGGAAGACAGACTTTTGATGAACTTGAACTTCTGATAACACACTTAACATACTTTGATGACATGAAAATATATAACACCAAAGAAAAAAGAAAGCATTTCCCTCTGTGTGACACTTGAGATAGACTTTAGGACGACTATGACAACACTTGTGTGACAGTGCTAAAAAAATTGTGTATGAGTGCGATGGGTGTTTATATAACTAGGAAAAATCGTATACACAAAGACCAACCTTTGAAACTACTATAAAAGGTCCAAAAACATGGAAAAATAATAAAACATGTCGAAAGACGACAACTGATCCAACAAGAAAAAGGGATCAAAGGACTTTAGGAAAGCTCATGAAATGAGCTTAAGTGTTTTCAAAAATCAAGGGAAAAACCAAGGAAGGCTCTCAAATTTTAGTGCAAGAAAAATATTTAGATGGTGTTGCCGCTGCTACAACACTTGGAGACACACTTATTGAATTCCAACTTCTTTGTCTTGGTTAGTTTATTTTGTATAGGGACTTGGTACTTCAGGGAGTATTGATTCATTGTGCATATTACTCTAGCATCCCCACTTACCCCATGGGAAGACATGGTCCCCTTTGTACATTCTCAGTTGAACACAACATAAGATCCAACATAACCACAATGTTTCGAATTAGGAAGGCTAGTTTGGCTCGTGAGCTTAAGATTTTCAGAGTATAGTTTTTTTCATCTCTAGTGTTGCTCCATTGTGAACAGGCCCAGACAGTACCCCGATGGAGTCACGTAGGAACAAAAACATTGATCCTCTTCCAGCGAGCCTAGATAGTACCCCGGTGGAGCTGCTTGCTTCACCTCTCTGCGTAGGAATTCTTTCTCTTCTTTCACCTTTATGTATTTATTTAAATAGAACTATGCATCGACACTGATTTATTTGGGGGGGGAAGAGGGATCCTGACTTATTGAGAATAGGAGAGGTTGTTCCTTCAAGGAAGCATATAAGGATCTCATATTTAGGTTTTCTCATTTAGATTTTTCCCCTTCTCCATTTATACTATTTGGATAAGATTGAAAACACTAAATAAGAAATTGAGTATAGGCATGAAGTTCAGTCTGGACATAGGTTCATGGTTGGACCAAAACTCTCCTTACAAATGGATCATATTTTTCATCAAAACGTCATCGACCAAAATATGCAACCATCACAAGGAAGATAGATAAAGGACTAGCCAAGCACTGTAGTGTCACAAGACTCTTTGAACTTAATCCAGACACATGCTTGGAAGCCACACCACAGTAAGGAACAATAATTATTTACATGATGAAAAAAATACAAAACGGAAGCAAAGACATAAATAAAAAATAACAAAATACTATATACATAGTGTGGGGTGCAACCCCAGATCTTCATTGAAAATATTAATTTAAGTCTTGCTAATTGTCAGGTAGAGAGTCAATCTTCTTGTCAAGTGATTGAAACAATATGTGCGTAGGCCAAGCTCTTTGTAGACTGTGTAAGGACCAATCCACAGGGGCTGAAACTTAGTGTGTTTTCCTTTGTCCTCATGGGCTTTGTCCCACTTCAAGACTAAGTCACCCACACTAAACCTATTCTTCCTTGAATACTTTCTATCAAACCATCTCTTGATACAACTCTCGTGAAGTGAAAAGTTTTCTTTTGCTTCCAACCTTTCTTCTTGTAGCTTGTGAAGAGTGTCAATCCTACACTGAACTAGAAGGCATGATTTTCCTTGGGATTCTTGGGACAATTGGAGAGAAAGCAAGTAAATGTTCGATGAGAGGTTGGCTTCTTTTCCATACACCAAGAAGTAAGGGGAGGTGTTAAGAGAGGATTCTGGGGTGACTTGGTCAGCCCATAAGGCATTCACCAAAGCAGAGTGCAGTTTCGTTGTTCAGAGAATATGGTCCTTTTAATGATACATATAATGTTCTTGTTCATGGATTCAACATGACCATTTCCTTGCAGATAATAATTAACAGAATGTTTTAAGATAATACTATTTTCGAATGAGAAACCATAAATATTTAACGAGGAAAAATACGTTTCATTGCAAAAAACAAGTGAATTAGGAAGGTCGAACATGGATATGATACTCTGTTATAGAAAGTTGGTGACTCTCTGATCGTTCACTTGTTTTAGTGGAACTTCATCCGTTCACTGCATGAAATAATATGTATTAGTTAAGATATAGCGGTGTGGAAAATTTCCCCAATGATATCCAAGCCCACTATTGTAAAGGTTCTTCTACTGCAACGGGGTTGTTGACCTCTAATATCTTCGACACACCTTTCACAAATCAGACACTTGCGGGTATAGGCATGAGCATCCTTGAATAATGTAGGCCAACAAAATCTGACCCACATGACCTTATGCGATTTAGTGTTCTTTGTGAAGTGTCCCCTAGCTGGTTCATCGTGGAGATCGTGTAACACTTTTTCTGAATCATGTGCCTCCAGACACCTAAGCAATATCTCATTATGGTGCTTCCTGAACAACACGCCATACACTAACTTATACGAAAATTCATTGAGTTGGAGTGTCCTCTTTTGCTACATAGATAAGTTGGAGGGAACGGTGCCATGCTTAATGTATTGGCACACATCATCGTACCAATAGTTTGTCTAATGTGGGGGAGGCTTGCTCAATGTTGTACATTTGATTTCTTACTCCCATCCTGCGGGCTCTTCTTCTTCCTCCTTTGCATTCACTACTTTTTCTGAACTTGAAAATACCATGAGCCTTGATGGTGTGAACTGGATTGATGTCAAGATCATATTCATGTAAAATGGTCATCCAGTTCATCGTTCTCTCACCCAGCTCTTGCTAAAAAAGTGGTGACCTAACTACTGGGTGTCGAACAAAGATAATACAATGATTTTTCAATAGATAGGGTCTAAAGTGTCTTACTACCTTGTACATTGCATAAGCTTTTTTTTCCACAATGGGGTAATTAAGCTCTGGTCCTTGCAGGATTTCACTCATGAAGGAGATAGGTCATTCATTTTTCAACTCATCCTTCTGAGTGAGCACAACAATAAGAGACGTGTTGGAAGTGAAAGTGTAGAGAAAGAGGTCTTCACTGAACTCTACATTGTACAACATAGGTTCATGTACTATAGTTTTCTTAATACAGGCAAATGCGCCCTTTTCCCTTTTATCCCATTTATAGACTGCATCTTTCTTGATCATATCGTGTATTAGTTTAATAATTTGAGCATAGTCAGAGATGAACTTTCTGAGGAAGTTTATCTTCCTTAACAAAGACTGCATGGATTTCTTGTTCACAGGATGGGGAATCTTCATGATTGTCTGAACCCTATCCGGATCTACCTTGAGCCTGCTTTTGAAAATGATGTGTCCTAGGATATTACCTTTAGACACTGCAAATATACTCTTCTTGGTATTCAAGGATATCCCATATTTTCGGCATTGCTCAAAAATCTTCTTCAAATGGCGCAGGTGGTCTCACCTCTATCTGGAAGATATTGTCACATCATCAAGGTAGACCACTACGCTTTGTCTAATAAGCCCGCCGAAGGCGATGTCCATTGCATGTTGGAATGGTGCACCAATATTGATTAGCCCAAGTAACATTCATCAAAATGTGAATGTGCCCCACTTCATTCGGAATGTTGTTTTCAATCTGGTAGGCTCTGCTCCAGAACCTGGTTGTAACCTAAGAATCCATCAGGAAAAGAAAACATTTCAGCCCTAGATACTGTTTGTAATATCTGCTCCATGGATGACACTGGGTAATTTTCCTTGTCCAAGGCGTGATTGAGATTATGAAAATATATTCACAGGTGGATATCCCTAGACTTCTTTCTCATAAGGAATAAGTTTGATACCCACATTGAATGTCGCACATTGTAAATTATTTAAGAATCCAACAATTTTCTCAAGTCCTTTTGTATGAGGGGCTCAAGCATTGGGAAATTTCCTTAAAGTCTGCTGAAATGGCTTGGACCCTTCCTTGATTGGTATCACATGCTATATTATTCACGTGTCATATGTCCTGAGATCATCATATGTCCATGCAAAGACATCACGGTACTATTGCACTAAGCGGATGGAGGATTTCCTCTCATGTGGTGTGCAACAAGTACTGAGATTAACATACTTCATATCTTTCTCAGTCTCTAAGTTGATTTTCTCATGCGACAACATAGAACTATGGATCTTGGCATTCACAACTCCCCAGAAATGGTTCTGCAGGTCATACAATGTTTCCAGTGATACCACACCCTTAGGGATAAGGTTGCCTTTACTTGTGCTGGCTACATTCTGCAGTGCCTTCTCGTGGTCATCCTCATCAATCTATGTATCTTTGAATATGTCAGCATTGGCCATAAAATAAATATATGTTGGTTTTCATAAAAAAATGTGTAAGTTATTTATGTTATCTAGGACAAATGGTTTATACAAAATTTCAGTATAAAATTAAAGGTGACATCCTGGCAGTTGCATTTGCCAAGGCATCTACAACTATGTTATGCATTCTTGCTACTGAAATAATATTAAAAGCTTGGAAGTGAGAGATGAGTTACCATACCTCTTGTTGGTAACTCTTCAGATGAGGTGACACATAATGTATAGTGTTATGTACCTGACACACCAAGATTTTGGAGTCACCTACCATTTTCAAGACGGAAACATTGAGGTTATGGCCTTGTGTAATTCCAAGATGAGTGCTTCATACTCTCCAAAGTTGTTTGTGCACTGAAATTCCAAGCAACTAGAGATTAAGTGTTTTTTCTGCAGTAGGTCTATTAAAACACAACTAGATCTAGATCCCTCTTATGTCTTGGATCCATCAAATTACATTGTCCACATATCATATGTATAAGTACTGATTACTACAATAGTACCACTATTGCTAGTATTACTATCACTAACTGTACAAAGTTAATTATCATTAGTTGGACATGGAAGGAGGTCCAACTATGTGTCTTGTGGTATTGGGGATGGATCTACAAGACAACACCCCAACTATGTTTCCAGAATACAATTTCCAAAAACACATTCTATGAAAGACAATGGATTGTTATGCCCATTCAACAGAGTCACTGTATGCTTCATGTATATCTCCAACTCTACCCAGATTTAATTTTCCCTGCCTCTGTATAGAAGGCATAAGTGTAACCAGTCTGTGGCAAAGTATACTTGTAGCTTGCTGTAGCAGTCTCTTTTTAGTAATAATCCATATATTTCGAGAATGTCCATAATTACAATGTTGATGCATTGTTGAACTTGTCCATCAGCTGATAACCAGATGATGACATCCCTGAGTTAACTAATTTTTGGGACACAAATTTTGTCCAACAAAATTATCTGTGGATTCAACACTTCATCCCTTGTGATTGCCTCTTTTTCTCAACCTATTTCTACATATTGAACCTTGGTTTTTATCTTCCATCATCATTAGTTGCTTGGCCTACCATTCACTTTCACTTGGTGGTTTAGCTTTTCTTGGAGGAACCACTGCAATGAGTGGTACTATTACCAAGCCTCTTGTCCTCATTATGTCATGAGTAGTTCCATCATCACTATAACTTGTTTCTATCCTCTATACGACTCATTCCTCCAAGAGGAGTTTCCTTTAAGATATTTTCAGACTCCTAAATTTAGAAAAGATTTTCAAGTGAACTTGTCTCCTTCACGCTCATTAAAGTACTTGAAGGGTCGTTTAACTAGCATAAGTTTAACCCTTTTTTAGACTAGGCTAGACTAGTTATGAGAAAGGAATACCCTAGTCTACTATGGCTATCAGGTTCTCCCTTGTATACTTTTATCTCTTTTTTGGGCTTGGGGGACAAATTTACAAAAAACAAACTTATACAAAGGGAAGGGAGGAAAATTTTATTTCCATTAGTCATCAAATGGAAAAACCCTTTGTGTCACCCATGAACATTACACCTGTTTGCTTCATCATCTCATAGTTGAGTTTTAGATTGCCTAGAAGTCGTACCATACATTTGTGTCTATCTACTCCTTTGGTTGGTTACTCTTCCATTCATATGGAGCATGAATCGATGCCTCCTGCATTTTTTCATGATAACACATGGTGCTCATTAGTCATGCTGCCAAGTAAATATTGTGTCATGTCATTATGTGTTTAAGGGAAGTCTTAGTCCTGTGTCAGTTGTACTTCATAAATTCATGACTTCATCCATACATCACATCATCTTGATATGCACCATGTCAATTGATGGCAGATATATCAAAGCCCTCCTTGAAAGGATCTTCTCCTGTGGACTCCAACTCATTATCCAATAGCTTGATCTAGGAACCAGTAGTACCTTGGAGCTTGCAGACATAAGTGGTGGGATTCCTCATGCGTTTACATCATTGGCTCCTAATTGGTCGAGTTAACTATCGTTCAATTTCAACTCATCTATTCACACTTTGTGGACTGTACTAGGTGACTTAGTGTTTATTTTCCTCATTGGTGGATTCCCTCATGTTTTTTACTATTTTTCATCATCGGCTACTAATCAGGTAGTTTATGCCATGTTCGAACTCAACACATCTATTCAAATGATGTAGATTTGTACCATTGGGGTTATGTTCAAGACCGTAGGTTAGGGACTTTTCACTCTTATATGGAATCCTTCTAAGGCTGCATTGGATTTATTTATCATTTATGTATTTTGATGACTATCTTGAGACACTTTTATGTTAATAATGTGTCCATAGTTCTACTGGTGTATATTGTGACATAGATCCACATAGTATTTGTTGGTGGCTATGCTCAGTATATTGAGTCACATGGATGCAATGTGTATTTCTTCGTGGCCATGTCTAGCATTTCATGGCATGGATCCACAATGTATGTTATGACAGGCATGTTCAATATCTTCTTATGACTGGGTAGGGGTATGTCGACCTCGGGGATGTTATTAGCATAATTGAGACTTCAACACTTGAGTTTCTCTGATCGTGCTTTATAGCCTTGGATCTTTCCTCCCATTTTCAGCCTTGAGTATTATTGTAATGCATTTTGGCCATAAATTTATCTTCTTACCTCATGCATTAGGGGGAATTTGTTATAACCCTTTTTTTCACCCCATTATAGTGAGAGAAACCCAATATCAACTTATGCTAGTTGTTTGGATAAAATGCATCCCTTTTCACCTTTTCTTTTACTTACGTGAGATTTATCCCATGATAAAAGGGTGTAATTACATGATTAAGTTATTTCTCATAATTAATTTTTTAAAATATTATAATTATGAGATAATAATTATTTCATAATTGAGATAATTGAAAAAGAACTCATAATTGTGAACAATGTTTCTAGAGTTTTTATTCGTAAGGTGATCAATTTGACCCACTTGTATATGAGTTTGCTAGGGGTCCATTATTGTAGAATTTTCCAAACTTTTCAAGCCCTTAGGTGTCTAGATACATTCTCCTAAATGATAAAATTAGCCAATATAATTTCACTAAGAGGAAAGTGGATAAGATGAAGTATCCAAACTAAAGCATGAGAGCTATGCTCTATTTGGAGAGGAGACCATACTACAAGATCGAGGAAAGGATCTCCTTTGTTGGAAAGTATACATTTTTTGTACTTTCATTTTGGATTAATAGAAACATGTTTCTTCCGTGTATTTACATGTTTGCAACAATTACATATATTGATTATGTTGGCATTATGGCTAATGTGTTGTCCTTGATGGAAACCTACTTGATAGAGATGTCAACATGATGTTTATACAAATGCTACAAGTGATATGAACAAAGGAATATTAGTTCAAATCAATATGGATGGAAAAGATAAAGTATGAGAAAGTATATGGGTGTCCTCTGAAGCAAGATCGCGTGCATACACATGTATGGTGATGAGAAGTCATGTAAAGAATTTGCACAATGGTATTATAAATACTAGGGGTATGTACCATTGTATTGGCCCATAGTTTTTGGATGCATCAATGATTGTTTGATCATGTCAAAGAATACCAACGACATTACTAAGGGATTGGCATAAATTATTCACTAATGCTAAAGCTATATAAGGAGATGGAGATGAAAGTGTTAAGTGTGAAATTTATGGGTTATTATTATGTAATCTGATTTGAAACAAGTTTTTACCAAGGAGCATGGAAGTGGCTCAGACCTTATATATATTAAAGAATAGTAATGAATATGTCTGCTTGATTTATTTGTGATTAGAGCTAAAAATTATATATCTATGGTGATAATGATACTTTGATATGAAAGCATGACAATAAATTTTGTGAAGTATGTATTGTGGTTGCAACGAATTTATGATTCAGTGATTTCATATTTGTACATTTGTTTTCCTATGAAAGGTCATGTACATATGCGGATAATCCTCTTGGTAGTCACATATATATTTTTGGAAGTGTTTTCAATATTTGCATGTATGTAGACGGGTATTGTGAATGGAAAGGATGTACATACACTGATAGACTTTATGAAAGTCACATATACATACAAGGGTTTTACAGTATGACTTGTTGATGACATTTGATTAGTTCTATTCTAATTGTTTTTGTCTTCCAATGATTAATTTTTGTGATGATATATATTTGACAATATTGAATGGGTTAAATATTGTATTGATTGATAATGCTTCTATAGTAGGATGATATATGTTTGTTTCAGTAATCTATGTTGATCTCTGACTAATGGAGTGATCTAAGTATGGTTCAGTGATTGATGAGTTAGTGTTTAGTGTTATGTGATTTGTATGTATGTTTAATATAGAGGAAATATGTATATACGCATGTGTTCTTCATAGAAGTAACGTATACATTCTGACGTGTTTGATCAAGGTTTACAGTGACAACAATTGGTTTTTTAAATGAACAGAGTATGGATTGATATAATGATGAGTTATTATGCATTGATATGATCTATTATGGATTAGTTTGATCTAGTTTCTTTGGTTGACTGAGATTCAATAATTGATTTTCCGATGTTGATTGGATGAGTCGTTTCAGTATTTGGTTCAATGGTCAATTCAGTATTACAATGATTCAGATGTAGAAGTCAGTGATTTGAGATCTGTATGTAAATATTTCTCAAGGGAAGCTCATACATATGTTGGTATGATTCAGAACAATAGTGTATACATTTTGATGTATGGTTGATCATGGTTTGTAGTGACAAAAATGTTTTTCTTTGATGAATAGAGTATGCCTTCGTATATTGCTATGACTTGGTTATGATTGGTTTGATATAGGTGGTTGTGCATTGATATAATATGATATGAATTGGTTTGATCTGGTTGTAATAGATGTTTGACATTCAATTATTGGTTTGCTGATAGTATAGTGTTTTAATTGGTTCAATGATTGGTTTGTTGATAGTATAGTGTTTTAGTTGGTTCAATGATTGGAGGAGTTATTGGTTTTGGAATTGTTACTTGATTTGAGCTTATTGATGGAAGTGGATCTAGCCTTAAAACATGATGAAAGGTGGTCTACAAATGTTGATGTTTTGTGGATCCAATATGAAGCATTATGAAACGTGGTCCACAAGAGGTGATGAGGGTTGGAACTTTCAGTGAGGAAGTTGAAGCTTCCTTCCATTAGTAGCTATATAATTTGTATAATGGGTAGGAGTTGCCTTCTGATAAGAGCCAATAAACAAGATCAAGCGGTTGGAGCTCCCTTTGAGTAGGTGATGGAGAATGAGAGAAGGTTGTAGCCATTTTGACATGGGTTCCTCTGCACTGGTATGATTCTACACCATCGCAATATTGTAATATGTTTTCCTTTATAATAAAATAAGAAGACAAAGATGATGATAGTGGTGGTTTTCTCCCACATTGGGTTTCCACCTAAAATCTTGGTGTTCATATGTGTTGATGTGTTTTTTTGCGTGTTGATGACCTAAGTGTTCTTTGCTTGTCATGGTTTCTTCTTAATGAATGAATAATAAAGTAATGATTCTTTGGTGAAGGATGAAGAGTTAATGAACTAACTGATAAATTTGTTATTTGGATATATGTTGTTTATATTCATCACAGTCATGTACCTTCGTGATTTTCCTGAATGAAACTAGTGTATGGAAATCAAAATAATAAATGAAAAGTTGAACTGAGTTTACAATACTGATTTATCCCCCCCCCCCCCCCTCCTTCTTAGTATTTTTCTCAACAGATTCTATGATTTTTTGATCTAGTATCTTCTAAAGAAGATCACTTGTCATCCTTGAGTGTTTGTGGATGTGTGTAGATGTTGAGATCGAGTGAAGATGAATGAGATCCCTTGAGTGGAGTGTAAGGATTCTGCCATGAATTCAAAACCCTTCACTGACCTACGAGGAGGCTAGGTGCATGTTCTTTTGTTTATAACATCTACAATCATTTTCATGTTGCATGTATGAGAATTGGGTTGGGATTCAATTGTCTATCTATTAACCATTTTTCTCTTGCTTTCTGGTGATATTATTCAAGCACAAGATCATGGAGAAATAGCTTCTTGAATTTATATTTCATTGCAACAATAGGATATACAAACTAAATAAAGCCACAACTTAAATGAGACACAACAAACTACTAATAATTAAACAATCTAGAAACTACTACATTTTTCCACTATTTTTAAGTCCCCCCCTTAATAGAGAAATGTGTATTTTAAATAACATAAATAAAAATTCCTATTGGTCTAAGTCTCACCCAAACTTACAATTATACTTTAACAACTTCATATTAACTGTTCTTGTTCTTAAATAGTGATGGTGTGTCTTCCTTGGTTTTCTTTTCTTTAACTGCATGCTTCAACTACGATGTGATCTTCTTCTCATCACTTTCAATACTTTAGCAAAATCGTGGGACCTCTACTTGTCTTCATTGTTTTCAAATTATTTACTACAACCATAAGTGGGTTGTTCACTTTGTCATCGTATTCATCTATGCATTGTTCAATGGGTAGTTTCCATATTAGCTCATAGTAATATCTCACTTCTTCATGGCTCAAATTCATCAGAATGCCATGAGCTTCTTCAGATGTATCCACAGTTGTTTCAATTTATATATCATCTACATCATTCATTGATTCTTCATTTCTATTGTCTTCTCCATAAAAATATGGTTTTTCAAGCCATGCTTTAATGAACTGTAAGCCATATTCAAGCTTTTTTAGCTCTTGTTAAAAAAAAAAAATGTATCATCCTAGTTGTTGCTAGTATTTCCAGACTAAGAAACTTCCATGTGATTCACAAAATCACTATTTTTTGAGTTCTTTTCATTTTCCTCTATGTTATATCTTCCTCCATTTCTTCATCTTTCTCTTGATCTGCCAAATTCGCATTACAATATTTATACTCTGTTTCATCTTGCTGATTTATCGCTCCACTCAAAAATTTATCTAAATTTTTTTTCACCTGTAGAATTCGTAATGAACCTTCAGTTGAAAAAAATTCATTATATTATTTAATTGAAGTCACCAAGGGTTCACATAGTGTTTGATAAGTTGTTACAAACTCATCATTAAATACTGCATCATAGGGAGTTTCCATACTATCACATGCTACTTTAGTACCGGCTAGAAACATACTTTCTTCATTAATCATCATTGTTTCAGTCTTGATTTCAGATATGATACTTTCAACACAATCGCCATTTTCAGAAACACCTTCATCAACTTCACATTTCTCACTCCACTTCATGTTATACTTCATTTCAAGAATAGCCTCAAATATTTTTGCATTACGTACTTCAACAAATTCATGCAACATCCTAGACAATATGTTTTCATCCAATGCTAATATATAAATCAGAAATTCTACTGCACCTGAACTCTTATCATGCGGATTTATAGAAGTTTCTTGAACAAATCATCATAAATCTACTGAACCAAGTAATCCAACTATTTTCATTGCCCAAAGTTTAATTTTTTTACCTAATATTAAATATGGCATAACTAGCATTAATTGTTTCAATATTTCACTCATTTCTTCAAATTTTCTAGGCTCATTTAAGTATATGTTTGGATTCATGTCTTCATTAGGCATTGGTTCTATGGCTAGAAATATTTCATATTCTACCTCTACCCTTTGATACTTCCTCTTGAACTGTTTAAATCTCCTTTGTCAACCCATCACTATTGTGAATTCTTCTTACGTTAGTTATAGTAAGCCAAAAAAGCTTCCAAATAGATCCATGATAAAGGGATGATCAAAAGGGTCATTCATTGGCACATTATTAGAATGCATTTCCTTACTACTATTCTTTCCGACATATCTGCATAACCAACATAATGTTCTCACAAAACGTCCATGTAGCACCTTTGAAGCCACACCATAGGGCGCCCAACCAACATGTAGCTCGATATCCGAAAATCCTTAGTCAACATTGTCTCCATGAAACACTTAATGCTCCAACAGTGAAAATAGCTGAGATCAATCACCAAACATTAGGATAAAACACCATGTGAACTCCCTTTACATCATGCACACCATTTTTTAATAAATCAAATTACGCCACCAAGAAAAGATCTTAACTTCAACTTCTCAAGTGGGAGAAGCTGTAGAGCTTTGGAAAAAGAAAACCCAAAGACTAGACGTTGATCCTCTATACATTAACAATTAATCACACAACAGACAGCTCTGCACTCAAATCTACACTGTCAATAATAAAATTTCATGTACATGGAAGGTGCTTGTTTATTATGAACTCACCGAACACCAATCTTAAAATGTTAAGAACACAAGCATCCTAGAGACTCGGGCTTGCATCCCAGTAGTTGCACGACACTTCCGTTGCGCAAGCAAAAAATAGGGCAGAACTTCCTTCTAGCAAACTGGTCTAAGAATGTGTTCATAGCCAACGACACAAAATGGGTCATGACCTACGTTAATTTCAATTCCACTTAGTGCAATTGGGCGTATTCATTCACAAGTTGCAAAGCACACTCACACTGCACCAATACACTCACCATTGACATGTCAATCATTCATTTAGGGTTGGTATTGATATGAATTCACTTCTTCATTTCTCCTTAATATGTCAATGACTAGTAGAAAAGAAATAGAACATGGCATAAAATGATGTTTTATATCTCAATGAACTCAATAGACCCAAGTGGTAGGTCACTCTTTAGAATTTTGAAGATTATTAACTCATAACAACCAACTTATCAAGAATTGCAGTATCTATGTATCTAAAAAATTGCATGAGGATACACACATAGAGCTCCACACATAGGTGTCCACGCTTTTCCACATGTTTTGAGGTCTCCAGGTGACTTCTCCTCACACTCTATGTTGATCGCTTATTTACGCATCTCCTCTACTCCTCCACGCCTCTTCCTAGCTTCAGGGTCCCATGCAAATTGCACAATAGCAAACACAAGTCCACTTCAAAGAACATAGGCGACCACTCGAAAGATAGGTCTAGTGCAAGAATTATTGTGTCAAGAAGAATAAAAAAACCACTCTAGGAAACATTCACACATTGATTTGCCTCAATTGATGGAGGTCACCATCGACACAGTACACGAGTGCCACTTATTAAAAACTCTAGTATGTAGAAGTTAGGCCTCTCCTCGACGCAGTTCCATAATGTAGGTCCACTTACTAGTCTATATTTCCACTACCAACAATACATAAGCCCATGTGAAATTAGTGAAAAAATGCACTCCCACTCCAACTCCATTCTTTGAGCTCCAAATAAAACCTCAACGCACATGTTGGCCACTACTTAACCACATAAGTTGATTGCTTGTCACTCACAGATGGGTTATTGCCTTATAAAGTAGCTCCACTTTCAGATGGATCTCTTAATTGCATCCTTACGATATTCCTCTCTACATGCACTTTGTTGAGTAATGGAAACAAGAATTTCCAGTTTAATTTATCCTAGAATTAAACTGTGAATTAAAATCAAATTCTATTCTCATAAGAACTTGTAAATAGTTAATTAAGTTTAATTAACTTAATTTGCTTAGGAATTTCGATTTGGAAGTGTTCCTGTAGTCATGTATACTTTCTCCCTAGATTTTAGGGGTCCAATATGAGTTTATTTGAGTTGTAATTAAATAACTCAGTTTGGCTGAGTTATAGATAGTTAAAATAGTTCTAAATGTTTTTGGAACTAGTAGAGGATTAGTAGTGAGTTGGTGCACTGGTGCATACTTCGTGCTACCTCAGTTAACTGAAGATTCCCTCATGAGAAACTCATGCATGTTAGTTCAGAGAAAGACCCAGTTGAGACTAGAGTGCAGGGTTAGTGTACTATCAATTGTCGAATGAACTAAGTTGTACAAATAATGCATGAAATTAGAAGATGACCTAGTTTTGTATTGCGTAGTTATGGAGGAGGGAATTCCAAATTAAATATGGGTTATTCCTCACAGTAATTGCGCAAGGAAATAAGGGATCAACAGGAAACATAATTTGGCTAGTTTTTGGTCAGTGTGGGCTTGTGAGGTAGAGCATTTATCATACTTGTGCGGAATTGTTCTTGTGAGAACAATATTTGTATTATCACTTAGATTTCTAATTAATGCAATAGATAGTCAAGGTTTTGAGCAGTGGAATTCCCTAGAGAAACAATTGTGTTGTGTGTCTTTGATTATCTTCCTCTTATCGATTATTGTTTTCATCAATCATTGATTTTTGCTGTTTAAAGAGTAGAGTAGATTCTTTTATTTTGTTTTAGTACATGACATGAGCTGTGAATCTACAGGAAAATATACATGGTATCATAGTTGAAGACAATATAGTATAGGAGATTTCAAAGTTTTGATTTTTGCATTATAGATGAAATTCGAATTTGCAATACATACTTCAGGATCAATAGATGACATTCTATGGTTTGCGGCTTGATTACACCTTGGATGTAGCTCAAATTATATAGCCTAAAAGGATAGAATGGAGGCTATGCTAGAGGATAATTACATGAAGGAATTCGTTGATCAATACATTGTTGGGTGTGGAGCCCAATTATCTTCTGTATTCAAAGGTATCGCCACATTAGACCCCAGTTCGAAATGGGGTGGCAACACTGCCCGTAAAATATTCATTGCAAGGGGGGTCTAGGGTGGGCGGTTGTGACCTTTGGGGAGCCCCCACCCCCCTGGTGGGGGGTTTCTGGGATAGCACCGCCGAAGCTAAGAATATATGTAAAATTGCCTTGTAAAAGTATAGTAATTTCTAGTCATTCTCTACTGTTCATTAGGCGGAGATCTGACAGTAGAAGTTATGTTTAATTTAGGGTTTTTTGCCCTAGAAGGCAACCCCTCACTATATATGAGGGAATTATATTGTGTCTATGTAGATCTATATTCTGAGTGAAAAAGAGAGAGGAGATTGAGAGTGAAGAAGGTGTTACAACGGATCTATTGTAGGTTGCATCTCTTCAGTTTGCTGGATAATATAAAAGGAAGGACTGGTTGTTTTTCCATGGACCTAGCCCAAACTGGATGAACCACGTATGTCTGTGTCTCTCTTGTTTTATGTGTTTTCTTTATTTATATTTCTACAATATTTTATGTGTTCCATTGCTCCGTAATGAATATTTTTCTAACAACTGGTATCAGAGCCGAAGGTCTTTTTGGCTGACAAACTCACAGGAGAGAAGGATTTTTGGTTCGAGTGGAAGAAATGGCAAAAGATGGCAAGTTTAGGGTCGAGAAATTTAACGGCCAAAACTTCTCGTTATGGAATATGCAGATGGAAGATTATCTGTATCAGAAATATCTGTACCTACCTTTGGGCAGAAAAACAAAGATGCCAACGGGTATGATAGTTGAAGAATGGAAACTTCTTAATAGAAAGGCACTCAGAACAGTACGGTTGTGCCTCGCAATGCCGGTCGCCTTGAACATTTCGAAGGAAAAAATGATGGAGGGTTTGATTAAGGAATTGGCGAAACTATACGAAAAAACCCTCATTCCTAAATAAGGTATTTCTTATGAAGCATTTATTTAATATGAAGATGTCGGAAGGTGGATTTGTTGCAGAACATTTAAATGATTTTAATACTATTAGAAGTCAGTTAAGTTCTGTAGGGGTAAACTTTAATGATGAAGTTAGAGCTCTGTTATTCTTGTGCTCATTGCCAGAAAGTTGGAATGGTTTAGTAATGGCCAATAATAACTCTTTTTCTGGATCTAGTACTTTAAAGTTTTATGATGTTGTTGGTGCTATCCTTAGTGAGGAAATGCAATGGAAAAGCTCTGGTGAGACATCAGGTAATGCTTTGAGTGCAGAGTTTAGGGGAAGAAAACTGGAAAGAGGAAAGAGCTCAGGATATCGTAGTAAATCAAGGAAAGGTAGATCCAAGTCCAGATCATGGATAGTCTATTAAAAATGCAGAAAGAAAGAACACCTAAAGAAAGAATGTAGATCTCGAAAGGGAAAAGAAGGAGATGCACAACAAGAAAACAATCATGAAGCAAATGTGACAGGTGAGGTGTTACAAGATGCTTTGATTCTTTCTTTCGAAAATATTACTGATTCCTGAGTGGTAGATTCAGAGGGCTTATTCCATGCCACACCTGATAAGAAATGCTTTCATGACTATGTTCAAGGAGATTTTGGATAAGTCTGTTTGGGTGATGATAAACCCTATAAAATTGTTGGAATGGGTAAGGTTCTTGTAAAACAGCAGAATGGAAACCAATGGCTACTAAAGGAGGTAAGGCATGTTCCAGATCTGAAGAAAAATATGATTTCAATAGGGCAGTTAAGCGGTGAAGGTTGTGTGACAACTTTCACAAATAAAGCTTGGAAGGTCATCAAAGGAGCCGTGGTAATAGAAAAAGGCAAAAAGGTTGGTACATTGTATTTATGCAATGGTATTTCTAGCTTTGTTAATGCTTTAACTTCCAAAGGAGTAGATGCAACATTATGTCATCATAGGATCAGACACATGAGTGAGAAGGGGATGAAGATCCTTCACTCAAGGAATTTGTTTCCGAGTTTGAAGAATGTTGATTTGGATTTTTGTGAGAATTGCATTTATGGAAAACATAAGAGTGTCAGATTTCTCAGAGTTGGGAAAGAAAATAAGAGTGAAAAATTAGAGCTTGTGCATACAGATGTATGGGGACCTGTTCAGGTATCATCTTGGTGGCTCTCGTTATTATGTTACTTTTATTGATGATGCAACTAGAAAAACTTGGATTTATTGTATAAAGAATAAATATGATGTATTTGATACTTTCAAGAAATGGAAAGCTTTGGTTGAGATTGAGACAGGAAAGAAATTGAAGCGTCTCAGATCAGACAATGGAGGTGAATATTGCAGCAACGAGTTTGATAGGTACTGTTCAGAGCATGGAATTCATAGAGAGAAGAAAATTCCAAGAACGCCACAAGAAAATGGTGTATCAGAAAGGATGAACAGAACAATCATGGAGTGTGCAAGGTGCATGAGATTGCATGCAGGATTACCTTTACAATTTTGGGCAGATGCTGTAGATACTACTATTTATCTAATAAATAGAGGGCCTTCAAGTTACTTGGATGGCGGTGTTCCAGAGGAAGCATGGACAGGTGAAAAGGTAAACTACTCTTTTTTAAAGCCTTTTGGTTGTGAGGCCTTTGTCCATATTAATAAAGAGAATAGAACAAATATTGAGGCAAAATCAAAGAAATGTATCTTTATTGGATATGGTGTTAATGATTTTGGTTATCGCTTATATGATTATGAAAATCACAAAATCATTAGGAGCAGAGATGTAATATTCAATGAAAAGGTCTTCTATAAGAATCAGTTGCAGGAAAAGGAACAAGAAAAAGAAAACAAGGAATATGCAGTTCTTGATGAAATCACTGAAAAAATAAATGTGCCTGAAAATAATAATAATCAACAACCACAACAACAGCAACCATCACAACTACAACAGGCACCCCAAACACCTGAAAGTGGTGTTAGAAGATCTACTAGGATAAGTAGACCCCATGAACGATACTCTCCCTCATTATATTATTTATTGTTGACT
>APFE030059057.1:95476-107312 GCA_000404065.3 Pinus taeda
AAAGGGAAGGAGAAACTTATGTGCAGGTTGAAGAAGAGCTTGTATGGCTTAAAACAGGCTCCAAGGCAGTGGTATCTTAAATTTGACAAGTTTATGTCTGAACAAGGTTATACTAGATGTCACTCTGATCATTGTGTTTATCTGAAAAAGCAAAATGATGGCAGCTATATTATATTGTTATTGTATGTAGATGACATGCTTGTTGCAGGTCTAACATGCAGGAAATAAATGTGCTCAAAAGAAAATTGGAAAATTCATTTGCAATGAAGGATTTGGGAGCTGCAAAACAAATCCTTGGTATGAGAATCACTAGAGACAGGAAAATCGCAAATTAACATTGTCTCAGAATGAGTACATACAAAAGGTGTTGAAAAGATTTAACATGCACAATGCAAAACCAGTTAGTACACCTTTTGCTAGCCATTTCAAACTTAGTAAGGAAATGTGCCCAAAGAGCCAAGAAGACGTGGATTATATGTCTAAAGTTCCATATGCATCAGCAGTTGGAAGCTTAATGTATGCAATGGTCTGTACAAGGCCTGATATTGCACATGCAGTGGGAGTTGTAAGCAGGTACATGAACAATCTAGGAAACGAACATTGGATGGCAGTGAAATGGATTCTCAGATATTTGAAAGGTACCACAAATCAAGCATTATGCTTTGGTGGTTCAAACATTTCTCTGCAGGGATATGTTGATGCATATATGACAATTGACAAAGATAATAGGAGGAGCACTACAGGATATGTAATTACTATAGGTGGAACAACTGTTAGTTGGGTTTCAAAAATCCAAAGTGTTGTTACATTTTCAACCACATAAGCAGAGTATGTTTCTACTACAGAGGCTAGTAAAGAAATGATTTGGTTACAAATGTTTATGGGTGAATTGGGTAAGGAGCATGATATGGGCACATTATGCAGTGATAGCAAAGTGGCATTCATCTTCCAAAGAACTCAACATTTCATTCTAGGACTAAACACATACAGCTCAAGTACCATTTCATACAATCAATGTTGGAAGATGGAGAGTTGAAGCTAGAAAAGATACACACTAGCCAGAATCCTACAGATATGCTCACAAAAGTTGTAACCAAGGAGAAACTGAAAATATGCTCAATTTCAATTGGTCTTCAAGTATGATGAAGAAGATGAGAAACAACCAGGTCCAAAGAGGAACCATTGTCCAACGAATGAAGCAACGGTGGAGTTGCTATAATCAGTCTCCAAGTGGGAGATTGTTGGATGTGGAGCCTGATTATCTTTTGTATTCAAAGGTATCACCACATTGGACCCTAGTTCGAAATGGGGTGGCAACACTGCTCGTAAAATATTCACTGCAGGGGGCCTAGGGGGGCGGCTGTGACCTTTGGGGAGCCCCCACTGATCGTGGGTTTCAGGGGCAGTGCCCCCAAAGCTAAGAATAGATATAAAATTGCCTTGTAAAACTATAGTAATTTCTAGTCAATCTGGGCCGATCATTAGGCGGAGATCTGACAGTAGAAGTTATGTTTAATTTATGGTTTTTTGCCCTAGAAGGAAACCCCTCACTATATATTAGGGAATTGTATTGCTTCTATGTAAATCTGTATTCTGAGTGAGAAAGAGAGAGGAGATTGGAAGCGAAGAAGGTGTTACAGTGGATCTGTTGTAGGTTGTATCTCTTCAGTTTGCTAGATAATATAAAAGGAAGGATTGGTTGTTTCTCTGTGGACGTAGCCCAAACTAGGTGAACCACGTATATCTGTGTCTCTCTTGTTTTATGCATTTTTTGTGTTTATATTTCTGCAATATTTTATGTGTTCCATTGCTCCGTAATATATAATTTTCTAACATACATTCCTAATCTAGCAGCATCAAACGCAAAAACATTTGGTTGAATGGAAGAAGTGTGCGGTGAAGGCGAGGTGGATAATCCATGAGGGAGTTTGAGACCACATTGTCTCAAGTCCCCATGGGAAGGAAACTCCATATGCTATATGGAAAGCATTGACATACCTATTCCAGTATAGCAGTGACCATAGGAATTTGGCACTAAAAGACAAAATTCAAAAAATCAAGATGGAGAAAGGTGAGACCATTCCAAAATACTTGGTCAAGTTCACTCACTATTGTGATGAGCTTGGAAGTGTTGGACTAATCGTTGCTAACGAGGATATCGTGAGCCTAACTCTCCTAGGCCTTCCCAAGAGTTGGAATAACTATTAGGACTTTGTCAATGGGAGGGAGAAGCTACCAGATTGGGAATTCATATGGTCAAATTTGATGCAGGAGGAGATCAGAAGGAACATGAGAGATGGTTCCTCATCAAAGACTAATGATGAGGAAAAATGTGCATTAGAAGGCAAGGAAATGGAAAGGGAAGGCATCCCATTCCAAATTGGATTCTTGCCATGGAGGTAAGAAGCAAGATATGATGAAAGTTAATTTCTTTCATTGTCATGAGCTGGGCCATTTTGCTACAAATTTTCTGCTAAGGAAATCCAAGAAGAAGTCCTCAAGAGGAGCGGCGGGTGAGGCTTTGGATTCTCAATTCAAATTGAACTTTACTATCATTGCAAGAATGGTGTCATCAATGATGGGTAGCATATGGTAACTTGACAGTGAAGCTTCATTCCACATGACTGGTGACAAGGAGTTGTTTAGTGACTTGGAGGAGAAAGATCTCCAGATGCATATCGAGATGGGTGATGATGGGAGGTATAGTGCTACTGGATTGGGCACAGTTACTTTTCAAAGGGACCAGGGTGCTTCTCTCACATTGAGGGATGTTATGTGTGTTCCCGGGTTGAAGAAGAACTTAGTATCAGTTGCCATGCTTGAGGATAGAGGTTATGATGTCATTTCCTCGAAAGGAAATGCATTCCTTTGACACATAGCTACGAGTCAAGTAAAGAAGATACAAATTAGAGTTAAGAATATCTATAAGCTGGAGGTAGAGGATTGTGATACTTTGAGAATGAAAGCAAAGAAGCTGAAGAGCTAAGAAGTTGGCAAGTTGTGGCACAGGCGATTAGGCCACTTGCATCATGGGGGTTTGAAAATCATGTAGCAGATCTCTACTGGTCTTCCCAAAGGTACACTAGACTAAGTTGATACATGCAAGGGGTGTACTTTCATAAAGTACACCAAGACTTCCTTTCACAATAGAGATAGTCAAGAAAAGGCGATTGTAGAGCGATTCCATTCAGATGTGTGTGGACCATTCTCGAAAATATACACAACCAAACACAGGTATTATGTGTTATTTGTTGATGAATTTTCTCATAAATGTTAGATATTTTTCATGTAGAAGAAGGATCAAAATTTCACAATGTTTTATGAATATAAAGCATTGGTTGAGAAATAATTTGGTAAGAAGGTTATAGCTCTGAGGAGTGATAATGGTGGTGAGTATGTCTCAAATGAGTTTAAGAACTTTTGTGCAAGGGAGGAGATTAAACGGGAATAGATGACACCCCATAACCCACAATAGAATGGGGGGTCCGAGAGGAAGAACATAAGCATTGTAGGGGCAACATGTTCAATTTTGCATGATTATTTCCTACCACTACACTTGTGGGCTAAGGCATGCAACGCAATGGTTTATTTGCAGAATCGTAGCCCACATGAGATTCTTGGGAGGAAGACACTAGAGGAGGCTTATTCCGGTAAGAGACCAAATGGTGGTCACTTTAGGATTTTTGGCTGTTCATTATATTTCCATGTGACCAAATATGTATAGAAGACGCTTGAGTTGACAATAAAGTTGAGGATATTTTTGGGGTACAATGATACACCTCACAACTATCAGGTGTACTTGCTGACTAGTAGGATGAAAATGGTTCATAGGGATGTCAGATTCGATGAGGAGAAAGCCATGCAATTTCCCCTTGGGAGGAAGCTTGAGCCACATGCAGTTGAGGAGATTTTAGCTCCTAAGGTTGAGGAGCCTCAGATTGATGTGGAGCAGCCACATGCAGAGGATCCAGTTGTGGAGACAAC
Organism: Pinus taeda; assembly: GCA_000404065.3. Classification (NCBI taxonomy): domain Eukaryota; kingdom Viridiplantae; phylum Streptophyta; class Pinopsida; order Pinales; family Pinaceae; genus Pinus; species Pinus taeda. The sequence goes on from APFE030059057.1 coordinate 99,461, forward strand.
CAATCAGGCAAAGTATTCTAGAGATGGGAGAAAGCGCACTAGAGAGGCTCACATGATATTGCATGATGCATGGGAGAAGGTGGGAGCACCCACATCTCAGCGCAAGAAGAGGAGGTCACCTGAGAAGTACACTCGATACTTGGATCTTATGAGGAGATGTGTTGAGACAAATCCATCTTACTTTGAGGAAGCATTGCAGTAGCCAGTTTGGGTTTATGCCATGCTGGAGGACTATGACTCCATAGTTCGTAACATTGTTTGGGATGTGGTCTCGAGACCGGAGGGCAAGTCAATGGTGAGCTCCCGATGGCTTTAAAAGGTAAATAAAGCTACAAATGTTAGTGTGGAGAAGCATAAGGCTAGGTTTTTGGCTTGTGGCGTTTCACAGGTAGAGGGGATTGACTATGATGAGACCTTTTCTCCTGTTGCGAGGTACTCATTGATCAAATCTATATTGGCACTATTAGCATAGACGGGTTGGAAGATACATCATATGGATGTAAGGTAACCTTCCTTAACAGTACAATTGATGAAGAGGTGTACATAGAGCAAGCTAAAGGTTTTGAGACCTTTTACTATGAGTCGCATGTGTACCGAATCAAGAGGCCATTGTATGGGCTGAAGCACGAAACTCGTTCTTGGCACACTAGGACCAATAGCCACTTAACCGATTGAACTTCAATAAGAGTGAAGCAGATCAGAACCTATACCACATAGTGGTGGACGATAAATTGTTGATCATTGTGTTGTATGCTGACGATTTGATTTTGATAGGTGATGAGAAGCTTATTAAGTCTTGTAAGGAGGACCTCGCAAGACAGTTTGAGATGAAGGACATGGGGTTCATGAATTATGTTCTGTGTATGGAAGTGTGGTAGGGTGATGTGGAATTGTTCGTGTCTCAGGGAAAGTATGCCAATGAGATACTTAGGAGGTTCCGCATGGAGAGGAGCAAACCCATGGAGATTCCTCTAGCAGGTAACTTGAGGAAGGAGGATGCTACTTTATGTGAAGTAGTGGAAGCTACTATTTATAGGAAAATTATGGGTTCACTCATGTATTTTGTGAACACATGACCAAATATGTGCTATGTAGTTAACAAACTTAGTCAAGTGATGGTTAGGCATGTGCTGAGATACCTCAAGGGCACTACTCAATATGGATTGTGATATAGATAGACAGAAGGAGTCAAGCTTCAAGGCTTCATCGATGCAGAATGGGAAGGGATTCCATCCGATAGGAAGAGCACATCAGGAGGGATCTTAAGTATTGGGTCAACAACATTTTCTTGGTACAACAAGAAACATAGATCGATTTCACTCAGTTCAGTAGAGGTAAAGTATATGATTGTAAATCAAGCAACATGTTAGGTTATCTGGATGAGGAAGATCCTAGTTGGTTGGTTTGGTCAGTAGATGGATCCAACTGTGATTTATTGCGATAATAAGAGTTGTATCAAACTCTATGAAAATCACTTTTTTCATGATCGGTCCAAGCATATTGATATTTGATATCATCATCTTCGAGATTATGTATTGAGGAAAATTATGTTGTTGGAGTATGTTCCCACGACGGAGAAAGATGATGACATTTTTACAAAGGCATTGTTAAGATGTAAATTTGATTTTCACAGAGATAGGATCAGGGTAATTGATAATCCATTTCTTGTTGAGAGGGAGTGTTGAGAAATGGCAACAAGAAATTTTAGTTTAATTTTTCCTTGAATTAAACTATGGATTAAATTCAAATTCTATTCTCATATCAACCTATAAATAGTTAATTAAGTTTAATTAACTTAATTAGCTTAATAATTTTGAGCTGGAAGTCTTTCTATAGTCATGTATATGTTCTCCCTAAATTTTAGGGGTCCATAATGAGTTTATTTGAGTTGTAAATAGATAACCTAGTTTTATTGAGATATAGACAATTAAACTAGTTCTAATTGTTTGTGGAACTAGTAGAGAATTAGTGGTGAGTTGGTGCACCGGTGCATCCTTAATGCTACTGCAAGTAACTGAATATTCTCCCATGAGAATCTCATGCATGTTAGTTCAGAGAAAGACCCAGTTGAGACTAGAGTGTGGGGACATGGTACTATTAGTTGTAAAATGATCCGAGTTGTACAGATCATGCACGTAATAAGAAGAGGATCTAGTTTTTGTTTGCGCAGTTATGGAGGAAGGAATTCCCAATTCAATATGGGCTATTCCTCATAGGAATTGCGCAAGGAAATATGGGCTTACCAGGTAGCAAAAATTGGCTAAGTGTTGGTCAGTTCGTTCTTCTGAGGGAGAGAGTTGAATATACTTGTGAAGAATTGTTCTTGTGAGAACAAGCTTTGTATTATCACTTAGATTTATGATTAATGCAATAGATATTCAAGGTTTTGAGCAATGTCTTTCCCCAGAGAAAAAATTGTTTTATGTGTCTTTGATTATATTCCTCTAGTCGATTAGTGTTTTAATTGATTATTGGTTTTTGTTTTTTAAAGAGAAGAGTAGATTCATGTCTTGTGTTTTAGTACATTACATGAGTTGTGAATATACAGGAAAATATACACACTTTTCTTCATGCTAGCTCCAATGTAGCTCTAGTTCACTGATAGAATCAATTCCTTTTATTTTTGCATAGAGCCTGACTCTCCACTCCTCCCAGTCTATAACTTTCAGTGTAAATATCTCTCTTTTAAATATGGGGATCAATCATATTTAGAATTTTCCAACAATGATCTACACTCTCCAAACTTAAACAATGTTCTCAGGGATTAGATAGTGCTTCCAACAACTCTTTAACAAATTCTCTCTAAAAAATTATTAAACACACCGATCCTGGATTGAATATCTCTTCCAATAGATTGGATCCAGGATCAAACAATTCTTTTTGAATACACAAAGCATGAATCTCTAGGATACACAAGGTTCATAGTACAATACATAGACTGTGGCTCTTAATACCATTCTATTGGAAGAACAAATATTAGGTGAGAGTACCACAACGTGGAGAGTTCCTCTAGTCAATGTGCCATTAAATCAACTAGAAATATCATACATATATAGGGTTACAAATCAGTGGAGGAGCTAGAACAAACTCCTCATGAATAGGATCTACAAACTAAATAAAAACATAACTTGAACGAGACACAAGCACAAGTATGAAGACAAAATGAGAAGCTCTTCGGTGAGACTAGCGCAACCTTGCGAGTCTCTACACTCAACTCAACATTCAAATATCCAAAAATATCATACAAATATAAGGTTAGAAATCATTTGAGGAGTTAGAACAATCTCCTCATGAATATGATCTAGGAACTAAATCAAACCACAACTTAAACAAGACACAACAATCGCAACAAACTACTAATAACTAAACAATATAGATACTATTACATTTCTACATCAATTCTAAGCTGGTCATTATAAAAATGACTCTAATTTAAGGATAGTAGTATTAAAACTTGATTTGACAACTAAAAATGGCTTCCATTTAACATAACATATAGTTTTGATGTGGAAACTAGTTAAGATAATGTGTAGTTTTAATGGCAGAAATGGAATTCCTCTTTAAATTACTATATTTTAAAGTATAATATGAAGTCTCCTGCTGATTAATTAGGTGCATAATAAATTGAATAAAACCATGGCGATGCAGGTTCAAGAGAAAAGTAGTTGTCTTCTTGCATTGCATCAAATTAGATGTTATTATTCTTCTAGTGGAGTGTAAAATGCGTCCACAAGGATAAAACAATATTTTCTTTTACTCAAGGTTATCACACTCAACCTCCACAGGTTAACATTACATTTTACTTTACTAAATTATATTTCACTAAAGGTTAAATTTTTTACTTTCCATTGAGTTTTATAATCTCTTGATTATTCTTTGTCAACAACGTATATATAGTTAATTACATGAGATTATGATAAATCCATGATATACTTCCTTGTAAGTTATATTGGTGATGTTTTGGTGTTTATGCGAGTCTTAGGGATTTTATCTGTTGAATTGGTTATATCCAAAATTTAAACTATTGATTCAATTAGTCAAAGCATGTCTAAGATTTACTTTGGTTTATCACAAGGTCTATATTTTCGTTTATGGTGCTATGATATTTAAGAAAATACAATAAGGTTTAAATTTAATATGGGCTCGTCGAACGCTCCAGAAGTGATACTTGACACCTTAGATTTCACGTATGGTAATGATGGGCTTCACTTCGACAGATGAGGAGTCAATGATTCAACACATTGAGTTTTAGGGTTTACAAATCGATGGTGTGGAGGGTGAGTGGGCCATTATGGAAATTACCCTACTCCTACAAAACTTCAGATGCTTATTTTACACCATCCCTCTCGTTATCGGTGAGCTCTACAACTATTTCTATTTGTGGCCCTGACATTTCTTTACCGATTCCCTAGTCACCTCATCTTTGAAACTCTACATCAAGTAGAGGTATGATGGCCCACAAGGTGTTTACTCTCATCATCAAGGATTTTCATGGTTATATATTATAATTTTTGCTCAACTGTCAATTCTTTTGTGTTTCAGGTTATTCACAACTTGTTTTATGTTTGTAGATCTTGAAAACATCCATAATCAAGGGTACTCTTAGACTTTGGATGCTTCTCATCTACTTCTAGGCCTTGATGATGAGATTTTAGAATCACAATCAGCCCGTAAGTATACCTTAACCTCTTATGACAAAATTGTGGTGTTTTATTTATTGACACCATATCATTTCTTATTTTGCTAATATGAGATTTTTAGCATTATTATTTTGTTCACAGATTTTTGGAGCCATGCATTTTAAACCCCTATTGATAGGTAATACCCCAACATCTAGTTCTAACTTCATGAATCTTTACTCAAATTATTTACACTAATAATCGTTTTTGGTATTATTCCCTTGTAGGCATGTACTTCAGCTTCATAGAAGTGGTAGGGGTTAATCAAACCATCCATAAGTGTTGGATGACACCTTGGATTTTTTTTCTGTAATGATATGCCTCACTTAGACATACGAGGTTTTGACGATCTGATGTGTTTAGTTTTTTTCTTTACGGATTGATGGCAGGGAGGGTGAGTGGGTTCTTATAGCAATTACTGTACCCCTACTCGATTACTAGTGCTTATTTTACACCATCCCACTCGCCACTAGAAATCTATGCAACTCTTTCCCTTTTTAGCCTTGGTGTATCTTCATTGGTTACTTAGTCACCTTGTCTCTAAACCTTTACATCAAGTACCTATATGATGGACTACAAGGCCTTTACTCTCATTTTCAAGGATTTGCATTATTCTATGTTGTTCTCATCACCTAGCTATCAATTATTTTATGTTTCAAGTTATTCACAACTTTGTTTTCATTTGTAGATCTATGAACATCCACAACCATGGGCATTCTAAGACTTTGTGTGCTTCTCATCTAGTTCTAGGTCTCAACATTGACATTTTGGAATCACAGTCAACCCATAATTGTACGTTAACCCCTTATGCAAAAATTTAGTGTTTTATTTCTTGACACACTATGATTTCACATTTTGATAATATAAATAGATTTTTAACATTATTATTTTTTCCATATATTGTTGGAGCCATGGAATTTGAACCCCTATCGATAGGTAATACCCTAACATTAGCTTTTAATTCCGTTAAATTTTACTCAAAGGATTTACACTAATAATCCTTCTGGGGACTATTCCCTTGTAGGTATGTTCTCTGTCTCTATGGAAGTAGTAGCTATGTGCTCTCACTCTCTCACATTTTGAGCTAAAGTTCTTCCACTGCACTTTAACTTGGGTGATTACTCATTTATGTAGCATATTTTATCTCTGTTCTAGTATGCATAGAGGCTTCAATAGGAATTCTCTGTCCAACTCGACCTACATTCACAGCTATTAATTCAATCATTAGTTTCCATCATTTATGAAAGAAAGAAAAACATATATAATCATTACAAATTCGTTGTTCACCTAAACATCCTACCAATTAGTGATATGTATAGGATCATCCACATGTATTTTCAATAGGGAAACATGGAATACATTATGCACATATATATGACTGGGTAAATCCAGTTGATAAGCTATAGGTTCAATCCTAGTAAGTAACTCAAAATGGCCATAGAATTGGGGAGTCAATGTTTTGTAGATTCCCCATGTTAGGGTGTTACTTTGGGTTTAACTCTAATATATAAAGAATATCCCACTTGAAATTCTCTCCAATTTTTCCTTTTGATTGCATATGCTTTCTACTGGTATTGGATAGACTTCAAGTTCCCCAACACCTTTTCCAAAATTTTCTTAATCTCCTTCAACATATCAAGCCTCAATATTAGTGTATCCTTAGGATTATTCTATTTACGAGGTGTTGTACACCTTCTTCCATACAGCTCTCAAAATAGGATCATTTTGAGGGAAGCATGATAAATGTTATTATAGATGAATTATACTAGGTGGAGATATTCTTCCCACTTTGTAGGTTATTGCATAACGTACATCCTTAGCATATCCTCCAACAACTGGTTCACCCACTCTGTCTTCCCATATATCTACAAATGGTAAATAGTACTAAATTGCACTTGGGTGCCTAATCCTTGAATAAGCATTTCTATAAATTAGAAGTAAATTTTACATCTCCGTCAGAAATTATAGTTTTATGTATAACATACAAGGGGAAAATGTATTTCATGAATATATTAGAAAATGGAATCACTTTATAAACCAATTGTACATTAATACAATGTCGATATTTAGTTAAGTTGTCAACCATAACCATTATCAAATCGTTTTTCCTCATTGATTTGGGTAGGCCTATGATAAAGTCTAAAGTGATGGTTTCCCATTTCCATTTTGGAATGGGAAATGGGTGAAGTAAACAAGTTGGGTGTTGATGCTAATCTGTCACTTGTTAGCACTCTAGACATCTTTCCAAATACTCCATTACCTCCCTCCTCATGCCTAGCCAAAAAAAATCCTTTCCTAAGGGAGTCATCAACTTTTGGTATCCAAGGTGGGAAACAGAGGGGGTCTTATGGTACTCATCTAGGATCAATTGTTTAAAAAATTATTGGTTACAAACATAAACCTTATTCCTATATATCAACAAACAATCACTGCTAATTTTCATACCCTAGTCTCTTTTTAGTATTGTTTTCTTGTTTGATTTTACGCTATAAAAAATGATATTATGAATCTTTTAAAGCTATTTTTTTATCTGTTCTATAAAATCAAATTTTACCTTACTAAACAAAATTCAACCTTCTACTTAAGGAATCTTCCACTTAATTTTCTTTACACTTTAAGTGTTTTATATCAAAAGATTCACTCAAAAAGGTGGTCTAGTATGCTTGCCAAGCATTAAGTGTAGGTTTTTTAAAGAAATTAGTCAGTCTGCTATGATCATTCATTAGGATAAATTCATTTCCTAATATATAGTGTCGCCATACCTTTAAGGCATGAACCATGACTATTAATTATAAATCATAAGATAAGTATTATTTCTCATTCTCTTTCAATTTTTGAGATTTATAGGCCTCCACTAAACCCTCTTGCATTAACACTCTACCTACTCCTTTCTTGGTAGGCATATGTACAAACTATAAATTACTTCTAAAGGTTTGCAATTCTTAAAACATATAATGTAGTTAACAGGTGCTTCAATTGGTCAAAGTTATTTTGACATTCTTATGTCCATTTTATTGTTATTCATTTCTTCTATAATTAAGTCATAGGATAGACCACTTTTTAGAACTTGGGTACAAAGCGGCGATAGTAGCCTGCTAATCCCATAAAGGAGCTAATATCTGCAACATTCTTAGGAATATGCCACTCCGTAGTAGTCTTGATATTTTCTAGAT
>APFE030059058.1:0-12299 GCA_000404065.3 Pinus taeda
CTGCCGCTGCTCTACACTCTCAAACAGTCAACCATCATCAATACAAACCCTTGATTGAGGATATCACTACTCCCCTCCGTTTCTTTTGTGTACAGAGCATGAGATTCCACTAGAAAGCGAAGAAACTGCAAAGGAATGCAAAGAATTCTTCCCAATTCATCCATCTCATTAATAATTCCTTCTTTCAATCAACCATCCAGTCCAAGGTTCAAATCTTTATGTATGCAATTTGCTGGTTGGAATAAATAACACGAATGGATCGGCTCTGTTCTGACCAGTTCTTCAAACTCTAATTCTATGGTGAATTCGTGGAATTTTCAAAGTTATTATGGGCTCTTCAACGATGAAATGGCTCAGGTGCTTGTGAAATTATGGTTCTGGAAGGACTCGATCTCTAGAACTGATTTAATAATCCGTCGATATAATAAGGCGGTTGCTGGAGACGAAAAACGCCAGAACAATAAGGCAAGCGCAGGTGACGGAAGCCGAGGTACGGCAGCTCTGTCAAGTTTCAAAAGATATATTTCTCAATCAACCAAATTTATTGGAGCTTGAGGCGCCTATAAAGATCTGCGGTGATATACATGGTCAATATTCAGACTTGTTACGGCTGTTTGAGTATGGTGGCTACCAGTATCAGAAATGTCTGCTTGTGCCAAAATGATGATTGGAAATACGTTGTGCAAAGGCAGTGCACCAGATCATACAACTATCTCTGTAACAAATTCTTGTTCGCAGATAAATGTGCTATCTAAAACAAGTTTGAAGCCCAAGTCTCTTCCTGTGGGTGGATTGATTCGATTGTCATCTATACTTGATAGAAAAGCCATATATGGGCAGTTTCTCGAGCTCACACCCTGTGTAGGTCTGGGCATATGTCAAACACCTTCGAGAAGGATAAACTTCAATGTTCAGGCCATTACGGGAGCCTCTCAGGCCGGTACGGGAGCCTACTAGCGGATATTAACAGTGGGAAAAAAATTCAGACGGAGCCTCTCGACTTTAACAATGAAAAACAGTGCATTTCCTCTTCGATGCACGTCGGATGGTGCTGGAGACCTAAGAAGACCAAGGCAAGGAGGAAACCGTTCCACGACGTCAATGAGTAGCTGGTTTCAGATAGGTAAATAGTGGAGGAATGCCCAAGTGTAGGGAACCTCTAATGTACTGAGATTGGAAGACTCCATGAAACGGTCCCTATCGACCACAGGAGATGGAGACGGGCCGACCTACTTCCAGAGATTCGAATATGAAACTTTTAAAAAACAGTTACACCATCAATTTAAAAATTGTTTTATTACTTAGCTGTCTGCGCACGTTCTCCACCGATGATTCGTTGGGCTCGACTTAGTTCACGCGAGAGCTGAGTCTGGCGAACATTTACCAGGGGAGTGGAAATGTCGGGTCCTCCAAATCCAAATCCTTTTCTGTTGATTCTGATAATCTTGAGATCGACTGGAATGATGATCGCACACGAAGAACAGTGGCGTTACCCAAGAGTACGCAGCCTTGAGATTGTCAGGTACGCAGTCTGATGCGCTCAGCTTCAATGTTTTAGGTTGTCAGGAGCGTTAGGACAGAGTCAGAGCAGCGCTGGAAGGACAGAGCGCATGCAAGCAGCTAATTATATGGAGTAGCGGGTATGCAGCTTCAGGTGTGCAGCTTCAGGTATGCAGCTTCAGGTGTGTGACAGAGGAGCAGGTATGCAGTCAGGACAGATTTAAACAGGCCAGCACTATTCAAGGCAACTACACAGGCCACACATCATGGATCTGATACCATGTTAAACAGACATGGTTAACGAGAACAAATGGAAAGATAAAGCATGACAGTACAATTTTTATTCACAAAAGATGTACATTTATAGTACAATATGGTGACCGTTGGGATTCAGATCCCAAGGTCCCTTGGACTGCTTTGTCAGTTCGGCTTCCACACTAACCTTTTAGGATTAGGTGTCCAACAGTTTCATGATTTAATGCTATATTAATGTGCGAATCTATATATTTTACATTGTTATATGAACGCAAGTGATAATATCTGTTTACGTGAAGAACATATTATGCATATTGAAGTTATCATATACTTAATATGATTTGGGTAAATATAGAAGTAAGAGTAATTATAGAAGCGCATAAGTGGTAACAACAGTCATAGACCTTCATGAAGGTCTAGAGGCCGATAAAGAGAAGTATATCGATAAGCCCTAAAAGGCTTATCGATTTGCAAGGAAGAGTTAGGGCATAAAAAGACATCACTACCATCTTTGGGTGCGGAAACTTGGTTCCATCATCCCCCCATACTGCTTTGGGTGAGACTTCAGTCCGCACTCCGCAAATTGATGCCAAAAGGACCAGTAGTGTAGGGATTTGTTTGGCTAAAATAATGTTGAACCTGGGTTAGGGCCCACTAAGCCAAAAAAATGTTTTTGTTGTCGGGATCAAGATCTACATAAAGAGATGTGTGATGTCGCATCACCGGAATCCGACTAAGAAGGAAATTAAAGACTGGTTGGATAGGAATATCCACGAATTCGTGGTGCTAGAAAACAGAAATCTGTGGTTAACGAAATAAATGGTTGGACAGATACCTGTACACAGAGATACATGAAATCTTCTTTTGTTCCTTCCTGATTTAATTATACAAGTGGATCGTTAAATTGGAAGACGACCAAGGAAGGTGGAGGCTTGTTGATTCAATAGTGTGGACTCTGGACTTAGTGTGGAGATTGAAAGCCTCAGAAGATAAGATCGCATGTGCTGTTGATCACTAGCTTGATCATATCATAGGAGGATTCGTGATAGATTTCGTGGTTGATACTTCGGTCAGTTACAGTGAAGTAGAGCGCCACTTCTTCAAGGGACCGCAAGGTAAGTATTTAAGGTCTTTAAATACTTGTATTAAGATGCTCTTGTGCGAAAAGTAGGTTATGGAGTTACCTTGATGTTTGGAGCTACACAAAGTGGAAATATATTCAAGGATAGAGGGAGAACAAGCCCTGAATATAGCCCGCTGATCGAACCTCCTCTGAGTGACAACGAGGAAATAGAACAGGCTTCACCACAGAGTGTTTTTCAGTTAATAAGATGAGTGTTCTTGTGAATACCCCATCCACCCATCTTAGCTCCACATTCACCTCCACAACATACACCTTCACACACACCTTTGCCATCTCCGCCACCATTCAAAATGGTGGATGCAGTAAAGTTTCACATTTTCAAGGGTTCGGGAAGTGAGGACTTGGATCAATTTTGGTTCATCGTGAAGGGTGTATTGGAAGCTTAGGGTATAATAGATTATCATATGAAGAAAGAAATGTTGGTCATTGATTTGCAAGAGCGCATGCTGACATGGTACATTAAGTACTGCACTGTTAACCTGATGGCTTCATTAGCATATATTAAGACAACGCTGAATAAGGAATTTAGTAGGCCTAGGTATGAAGAAAAACTAATTGTGGGATTCAACGAGATGATGATGAAGCCTAGGGAGACAACCTGGGATTTGGATCAGAGGTTGAAGTGCACGATCCGTGAAGCTAATATGAATATGACGGATGGGCAACACTGCCAATGGTTTGTGGCTTCGATCTTGCCTCATCTGAGGGTTTCTTTATCATAGCAAAAGATTGGGATGCAGGTGGAAGCCCTAGAGATTACGATGAGATTGCGTGAGACACTGGTATAAGATGATAATTTGGGAGTTCAATAGATTCACATGCAGTTCTAGAACCTTTTCGTAGAGTTTCAAAGTCTGAAGAAGGATAGAGCAGTTCGGCCAGAGGTGCACGAAGAAGTTTGGTGCCTGAAATGCAAAAGTTAGGGGCATGACAAAGATCATTGTCTAGTCTTCATGAATTATGTTGCAGTATTTGGCCAATGCCTCTGAGGCCAGAAGCTCAAGCAAGGCCAAGTACAGGGCCTATGTTATGGTGTGTTATCTGTCAGGTAACTAGAAAACACGTGATAGGCAATTTTCACATGCTACAGAAATTTGTACAGACACCACAACAACTCTTCTACAACTTTTGTCAATCGGTGGGTCATGATGAGCGTAACTGTCATAGCTATGATCTAATGATGGATAGAATTCTCGCATATAAAGTGCAGGTAGAAACTCAGCCTCTGGATCAAGGCACTGGGGGAGCACGGGGAGGATTTCAGAGGTGCGGGCGAGGCCGAGGTTGAGGAGGACCTAGTAGAGGTTGAGGGCAGGTGATTTGCTACAACTATGGGGGACCAGGACACTACGTGTGATAATGCACGAACCCAATGCACCTGTCGCGTAGATACTACACTGAGTTTGACCACACGACAGAAGACTACCTGTATTACTAGCTAAGAAATGCAAAAAAGGGGGCACAACCTTAGCAGCTTACTCAGAATCTATAGATGATGAGGGCTCAACCCCGCGAAAAGGATCCTAATGTGAACACAGTGTTACAAAGTGGAATGATGACTGGCAAAGATAAGAGAAAGCATCCTGAAGAAGGTGAATGGGTCTACAAATCTCCAGTAAAGGAGGTCGGGTTTGATCTGGAGCATGTGAGGGAAACATTTATGGAAGTAAAGAAAAGCTTCGTTGAGGCTTATACCTTAGGAAGTCAGGATAAGTAGTTTGAAGAAATGGACCCATCCATGCTTACTACATTTTTATAGACCTATATGAAGATGTTACAAGATAGCAAGGCCGTAAAGGGATTACAAGAGTTGATCAATAAATGTGATTTTAATACTCCTAACAGACCGCACGAGGTCAGGAAAATTGGTAAGCATAAGGAAAGAACAGGGCAGGAGATGAGACTCACTGTGCAAATAGGAGAATATGAAATGGACCAATTTATTCTGGATCTAGGGTCCGATGCAAATGTTTTTCCTAAAAATACATGGGAGAGAATAGGGAGACGTGCTGCAGTGGTTTCCTATTCAATTGAGAATGGAAAATCATAAAAAGATTATCCCCATGGGAAGATTACAGGGAGTGACAATTGATATCAAAGGTGCAAGTGTGTTGGTCAATTTTGAAGTGATAGAGATTATGGATGACATCAATCCCTACCTTGTGCTCCTTTGGATTGATTGGGATATCGACAGGAAATGGGTGATCAATTTGAAGAGGACGATGTCATTTGAAAGAAAATCACTTCGCATAGTAGTACCATCGGACCCTACAGAAGGACCGCACTACAATGAACCAGTTCGTGATTATGAAAGTGATGATGATTTTGAAACGATTTATAAGATAATGGCACGAGATCAAGATTGTGTGAATTCGAGAGATGATGTACATATTGCATGGGACCGCGATAGCTCCTTCACATTAGATTCAGATGAGGAATTGGAACACTGAAAAAATAGATTGCACGAAGTGTCTATGCTACGATGTAACATAATGACCAAATCTCTATGTTGCGTATCATCAGAGGTAAGGAGTCTACCTTACTATGATGGTTAAATGACATTGATAAATTTTTAGATGCATTTGAAAGGGAAGTGTTGGAGAATCATCGCTTCCAAGTCTTGGACCTAGTGATGCGTGCTACTCCTATAAGATGGTGAGGTACGCATAAAGATAACTTTGATGGATGTTGTGAATATAGAAGAATAATGATAGTGTGGTTTGTTCGCCCAAAGGTACGAGTATCAGAGAAATACAATGGAAGGAGTGACCTGCAGGATCTCTTAGCCGAATGGACCGATGCTTATGGAGCAAAACTACAACAGGAGTGGGTGCATCTGTTTTTTCACACATTGGATTTAATAACTATGAACTATTACTTGGAGACAGAGCTTTGCCATGGCACAAATGAATGGGATATTTTGAGACATGGATTCTTGATGACATTCAGCTTTGAAGATGGATTTGAGTGCATTGATGAAGTGATGCAGGAGGTCAAAGCAATGATCTTCAGAATACTGTAGGATCCCTTGGATTTTATTCAACCAGATTGGACCACGCAACTGTGCCACGTGCTGGAGTGCTACAATGTGACTGCTGAAGAGGAAGACGAGGATCTGAGGAACATTAATATCCCAGAAATAGAAGGACACTGCGAAGTTGAGGGGCCGCAGATAGAAAACCCAGATATCACCATGCAATTGAAAATGAGACAAGTGAACATTGGGACAAAGGCAGAGCCGAAGTTTACAAAGATAGGGGACTATTGGGATGATGCTACAGTGGACCACTGAGTTTCTCCAAGAATACTAGGACTTGTTCCCTACAAAGTTCTCAAACTTAAAAAGGATAATAGGGGACCTGTGAGTTATGAAAATTACGTTGAAACCAAATGTGAAGCTGATCAATCAAAGGCCTTACCATCTCAATCCAAAGTATAAAGAAAAGGTCCACTTAGAGTTGGATAAAATGCTTGCAGCAGGTATTATTGAACCGATGGAAGAATCTGATTGGGTGAGCCCAATAGTAGTTCAAGAAAGAAGTTGAAGGATGAAATAAGGATATGTGTAGATTTTAGGAAGCTGAATGATGTTTGCATGCATGATCCTTTTCCGACTCCATTCACCGATGAAGTGTTGGATAATGTAGGAGGACAAGAAGCATATTCATTCATTGATGGGTTCTCGGGGTACCATCAGATCAAGATCGCACTGGAGGATAGAAGTAAGATGACCTTCACAATTGAATGGGGATGCTTTCAGTATATTGTAATTCATTTTGGACTGAAGAATGCGCTGGTGATATTTTCACACGTAGTCATCATGGCATTCAAGGACTTCATTCACAAGTTTCTAGAGGCATATTTTGATGATTAGACGGTGTTTGGGCTGGTTAAGCACCTTGTAGCTAGCCTGCGCTTGATGCTAGATACATGCTGGAGGTATCAGATCATGCTCAATTTGAAGAAATGTCTATTTTGTGTTCCTTTCAAAATCTTGTTGGGCCATGTGGTATGAAGATAAGGGTTAATGGTGGAACCAGCTAAGGTTATAATTAATTTGGAGGCACTAAGAAGTGTGAAACAACTACACGCAATGCTAGGTCATACGGGATACTACGGAAAGTTCATCAAGAATTATGCCAGATTATTGCGTCGATGGAGAAGTTGCTAAAGAAGGATGCTACATTTTGTTGGAATGAGGAATGTCAGTGGAGCCTGGATGTGTTATAGGAAAATATGGTCACTGCATCGATCTTAGTATTTCCAGATTGGAATAAGGAATTTCATGTGCATGTGGATGCATCATGTATTGCGCTCGGAGTAATACTGACACAAGCTGGTGAGGGAGAGTTGGATCACCCTATAGAATTCGTAAGTCAGAAGTTGTCTAAAGCTGAGAAGAACTATTCAACAAGAGAGCGCAAAGGTTTGGCTATGGTGTGCATGCTCTAGAATTTCAGACGCTACTTGCTAGGTGAACACTTTAAGATGTACACAAACCATTCTACATTAAAGTACCTAGTTAACAAGCCTGTGATGGGGGGGGAAATATGTAGATGGTTGCTGCTGTTTCAAGAATATGATTTCGAAGTCATTGTGAAGCCAGGACAATTGAATGCAGGACCAGATCATCTGTCTCGCATTGAAACAAGAGAGGAGCCTACTAATTTGGAGGAAGGATTTCCTGATGCGCAACTCTTTGTGGTGCACGTAACTGAAAATCACTGTGCAGATATCATACACTTCCTTATGACATGAACATCTCTAGAAGGGTATACTAGTCAACAAAAGAAGGAGTTGGTGGTGCACATGGTAGAATTTTCTGTCATTGCAAGACATTTATATAAAATTGGCTCAGATGAAACTTTGCGATGTTATGTGCATGAGTTTAACTGGAACAACATCGTCGCTGAAGCTCATGGAGGAGTTACGGGAGGGCATTATCTAGAAAAAGAAACAAAGCAGAAGATTTTACACGCTGGGTTATGGTGGCTGATGCTACATAAGGATTCAAAGGCTTATTGTAAGGCATGCGATGCATGTCAGAGGATGCGCAGGCCATCATAGAGGGATGATCTGCCTCTAAATCCTCAAGTGTCGTTATAGCCATTTGCAAAATGGGAAATTGATTTTGTAGGCTCGATTCAACTTTTAGGAAAGAAGACAGGTGTGTGGTATATCATCACCATGATGGAGTATTTGACCAGATGGGTGGAGGCACATACCATGAAGGAATGTATAGGGGCAAGAACAGTAAATTCCCTCTTTGAATATGTGTTGAATAGGTTTGGGTGCCTGAAGATTTTGACAAGTGATCATGGTACACATTTCCTAATGAAACAATCAACGCACTAACAAAGGAATTCCATGTTTATCATCAAAGAGCATGCCATATCACCTGCACACTAATGGGGTGGTCAAAGAATTTAATAAGATATTAGAGAATGCATTGACGAATTTTTTCAATGCAAAGAGGAATGATTGGGATGTGCATGTACCCATGGTGCTATGGGCTTACAGAACTGCGACATAGTATTTTGTTACCGACCCCACATCCCCTGATACTAGATAATGTCAGCCTCTGAGTGGCATCTACTCTTTTTCATATACCAAAATATGTGTCCAAATCTTCCATATTACTCAAGAAGATTGCCTAAGCTCATTAATCCTAAAGTTGACCCCTTTTTACCCATGTTTCAAAATCGTCTCAGGTCATCAGTGTCATGCCTATGATAATAGCCCAAAATGAACTAATGCCTCATGACATCATCTCTGAGTCTTAATGTTTGACCCGCGATGGTCTCTGAGTCTTATTGTTTGACCTGCGATGACCCAAACATGGAGAATTAGTTCAAACATAATGCTTCTAGGTGGTTCTGGAGCTGGTTGTTGGGTCAAAGAAGTTCGCCTTTCCTCATTTAAGATGGTGGTTCCACCTTTTGAGTAACCTCCCATGAATATAAGCTTCCTCTCCCCTCATTTATGTAGCCTCCTCCTCTTATAAAAGCATCCTCCATGGCTATGATCAGCTAGTTTGGAGTTCTTAGCAAGTTCTTGATAGTTATCAAATTAGCTAGTTCTTGGTTTGTTGGATTGATAACTTATAATTTGGATTGTTGGTAGCCTAGAAATAGCTTGTGAGATATGAGAATAACCTTTCATGTTGTGGATTGATAGTGTGAAATGGTTTTATAAGAAGGAAGCCTTGTTGTGATTGCCTTATTTTCATACTTGTGCTTTTGGGTGAGAGAGAGTCATCAGTCTTTCTGGGAGACCTTTGAGAGTGAATTCTTATGGAGACATACTGATCGGACCCTTCAAGGAAGCTTGTGACCTCAAGGTGTGGTTGTAATATTTACTGTTGTAAGAATACCAGTATTCCCTATGAGAGTGTGGGTGTTGGACTCTTCAAAGATCTTGCCCTTATGGGCGTTTTTTCGCTCCCACCTCCCAATGTTTTCTCTATTAATATAATTTCTACCCATTCTGGTTGTTGGGTGATTCCCCCATCAATTAGGTGGATTCATGGGGTGAGGTTACGATTTTGAGCCCTGCCGAGCTCAACTATGCTGAAATCATTTCAGCATCAGTTTCATATTTTGACTCTGCTCCTTTGAGCAGATCTCTCAACGCGTATGTGCAATCCCCTTGGTTGGGGGACACTATTTCTCCAGATCCGTTAAAAGAGACATTTCCTTCCGATGAAGCAATTATTGAGGCTATGTCTTTTTAGGATCCTCCTTGGTTCTATCATCACCATTGTTCCTCATTTCTCCCAAGCCGTGGGGCCATGACTTCTTGTCTAGAGAAGTTTTCTCCCTATATTCCTTCTCAGCCCCTTCAAACACCTATCCTGATTCATGAAGTTTTTTCTAAAGGCAATATGGGGAATATTACATAAACCATGCCCATCGACATCTCTGTCAAACCAAGGATTGTTGAAAATATTCACATTGGAGTTACCTATTCTCCTGAGGATATTCAGCTTTACACCGACCTTTTCAGAGAGTTTTGCAATGTGTTCTCCTGGTCATATAAAGAGATGCCCAGTATTGATCCTAGTATTGTGATACATGAGATACCTACGTACCCTAGTGACAAGCTAGTTCAATAATGTTTACACCTCGTGCATCCGAGAAAAGCTACAACCATTAAAGGAGAGGTTGAAAAACTTCTCAAAGCATGGTTTATTTACCCTATCCCACTGACTGACTGGGTCTCTAATATTGTCCTTGTAACCAAAAAGCAGGGCACTATTAGGGTTTGTGTTGATTATCATGACATCAATTGTGCATGCCTGAAAGACAACTATCCTACTCCCCTTATTGATTAGCTCATCGACGATTGTGCTAGGAGTGAGATTTTCTCATTTATGGACAACTTTTCTAGTTACAACCAAATTAATATTTCCCCTGCTGATAAAAAAAAGACCACCTTCATCTGCTTGTGGGGTACCTTTGCTTACAAAAAACTTCCTTTTGGCCTAAAGAATTTCGGTGCCACTTTCCAGTGTTCAATCTCCTATGCATTTCATGACATCTGTCACATTGTTCACCCATATCTAGATGATCTTCCAGCTCATTCAGCTAAACGTTCTAACCATCCGAACCACCTCCGTGAGATTTTTCTTCACTGTAGACATTACCGTATTCGTCTCAATTCACATAAGTGTGTCTTTTGTGTTGAATTTGGTGGACTCCTTGGGTTTGTTATCTCTAAAGAAGGCATTCATCTCGATCCCCTCAAAGTCGAAGCTATACTAAATCTCCCGCCTCATGCTTATTTGCATCAATTGCAGAGTTTGCAGGCAAAAGCCATTTTCCTACATTGTTTTATACCTAACTATGCTGAGATCGCTAAAGGTCACATGTGTCTCTTTAAGCGTGATAATCCCTTTGTTTGGGATGACATCCGCCAAAGGTCATTCGAGCAACTCAAGGCACTTCTTGCGTCCACCCAACTATCATCGTGACTATTTGCTTTATCTATCTACTACTAATAGTACTATTGCTATGGTTTTGGTTCAAGACGACGATGATGGCTTTGAGCACATTATCTATTATCTCAGCCGCAACCTTCTTGACACCGAGACTTGATATGATTATGTCAAGAAGCTCACCTTGGAAGCTGTCCAAGCTATCCATTGTTTTCATCATTATATTTTGCTGTGTACAACGACCATAATTTTTTATTGCAACCCGATCACATACATTTTGTCGCGTCAATTGTTGGGGGGCAAGTACTCGAAATGGATTGTTATCCTTCAAGAGTTCAATTTGGAGTTTACTACTGCCAAGTCCAAGAAGTTACTCGTCTTCACTGAGTTGACTTGCTCGTTACCGTCTGCTACCGCTCCCTCTCAAATAGAGGATCACATTCTGGATGACACTCTTTTCTTGATCAGTGCCCTCGATCCCTGGTATGATTACATTATTGTCTATCTCTAGATGTATTCCTTCCATCCTAATTTGTATTAGGATTCTCGACGACGTATTTGTCACCATTCTCAGCCTTATGGTATTGTTGAAGACACTTTATACTGTCTCAACATTGATTTAGTTCTCCGTCGTTGTCTGACTTTCGAGGAAGCTGAAAGATTCTTGAATGGCTGCCACTCTAGCGCGTGTGGTGGTCATATGTCTGGTTATGATGTTGCCCGAAAAATCCTTTGTGTTGGTTACTTTTGGCCCTCCACTTTTAAAGATTGCATTCTGGTTGTCCGTTTCTGTCACGCATGCCAAATTTACCAGTGGAAGATGCATGCACCACCTTCCCTTTTGCATCCTGTAATTACTATGTGCCCTTTTTCTAAATGGGGCATTGATTTTATGACCTGTAACCCTTGCTTGGCTAGGGGGCATGGGTATATCATCGTTTTCATCGATTATTTTACAAAATGGGCCGAAGTGATGCCTACATTGTCTAATGATGGTAAGACAACCGCGCAATTCCTATTCAATCATGTGATTACCCAATTCAGAGTCCCTCATGTTGGAAATAATACTAAGAGGGGGGGTGAATCAGTATTAGTAACTCAATAATTTCTCATTTCCATAGTCAGATTTCTATACACTACTTTAGCTAAGTGAACTAGCGTTTACACACAACTGTTATTAAAGCAACCAGCGTATATGTAGAGAAATTTTTGATTTACCCAATTTATCATGTATTAAACTTTAACCAGTATGTTAGATATTAATTAGACAGTGCAATAAAAGCAGAATAAAGCATAAGCATCACACATGAACACCAAGATATAAGGTGGAAACCCAATGTCGGTAAAAATCACCTACTGCTATTGTCTCTGTCTTCTTTTAATAATAAGAAATTTCTATTTACAATTTTGTACTGGTGCAGACTTATACTCGTACGCAGGCTTCTACCTACAAAAGGTTGCAAC
>APFE030059060.1:3773-27757 GCA_000404065.3 Pinus taeda
CCCCTCGGCCCCTCCATTCAACCCCCCTATGGTGCCCTCATCCTATCACAGCTCTGTTACAATTGATTCGTCAAGTGATATCAATTCTTGGGACAAAGACATCATAACTCTGCAACGCATTGTTATTTCTTTAAATATTGATATTGTTGGTCTCTACAAAATATTGTTGTTCAATTACAGAGTATTTGTGTTGTGCATTTATCCTTTTGGTGTTATTGAACTCATCTTAGAAATTATATTTCTTTGCGATTCACTGAATTTATGGGCATTGTTGCTCCATTATAAATACAGTCGTATTATCTATAACTAAGATTTGCAATTGAATTACCAAGATCAGATTACTATTGAGGTGTGCCGTGTGTTAAGTTATTGTTTGATTTTCAGCACTGTTACATATTCCATCACTAATCAGTGTTGTTCTATTTATGTGTGTTGTTCGATTCATCCTTAGAGACAGAGGATTGCCATTTGATTTCCGTAGGATATGATCGATTGCATTTTACTTTGTAGACTAAGGTGTTGTTGCTTCTTAAACTTAATTCCCATTACAGTTTCCAATTTGCTGTTCCATTTCATATTTTCTATTCCATTTCCTGTTATTTGCATTATTGATTGTTTTGGTGTGCAGAACGATCTAAGGCTGTAGTGGGCATTGACATTTGCTGTCCGGTCCCCAGATCAACGGTCTGTTCCTTGATTACTTTTGGGACATCAGTTACTAAAGGGATGAGTTATTGTTACTAGACCCTTGACTGATATATTGTTTATTTTTCTGAGTGAATGATTTAGGCTTCAAGATCTTTTGCTGTAAGTAGATTTTCTTTCCAGCATCCGTTTATTCTTGTATTTTCTTAAGCACTATACTACTAGCATTACTCTGGCAAATGTGAGCCTCAGACTGAGACACTCTTTGAAATAACAAAACGTTCCTCGCTTGACAAATTAATGTGAGGTAATTAGAGATGAAAGAGACCCTTCTTACAACTCCACATTTTGGCACCGTTGTCGGGGAAAGAGTGTAGCCATTTGGTTTTTTTTTTAGAGTAGTGTAAGATCCTGCTAGGGAAGAATTGGGTTTTAAAAACGGAAGGTAAGAACCTACGTGTGGAGCATGTAACAACCCTGCTCCTCTACCCACTTTCCTGCAGAATTGTTGTTGTTTTTTCTGGGTAGAACCTAGCAGTTGATTTGTGTGCATGACTAAGAAGAAAAAGCTAGAAAAGAATTCCAAACCTCTACCCAAGCCCGAAAAAGATAAGGGGGCGGTGACCCTTGGCCGATCAACCTTTATAGACAAAATCTTTAAGAAAACAGAATCTCAGCCTTCAGTAGGACCCAGGAAAGTTAATTCTAGACAGTGTACTAGTTCCCTTCAGGCCACAGGATCACCATCTGTAGCCTTTGTTGAGGTGCATAGTCAAACCGAAGAGCAGGATTTTCAAGAAATTGAAAATTCCAGTCCAGAACTATTGCAAGAAGGGAATTTCAGCAACCTTTATGAAGGAAGAGGAGAGATAGGAGAAACTGGGGAACCAAGGTCTCCTCTTGGGACAATTCAGCCATTAAGCAGCCCAGATAAGGGAAGTGCAACAAAAATCATTTTTGAGGAAACTCAATCCCCTGAGACATTAGTTACTCTCATTATCCCAGATAAAGGAAGTTCCATTAAAACCATTCCTGTTAAAGCCATTCCCTCTCAACCTAGGAATACCCTCCTAGATATCCCAAAAGGTTATTTGCATATATTCGATCAAATGGCCCAGAATCAGTCTAACACCCAAACCTCTACTCTGCAATACCCTATCGTGGATACTGCAGCAAATGCGCCTATGAAGGCAATTCCTCTTCAACATATCCCTACATTCCATGGCCTTACATCAGAAGATCTGAATGCATTTCTATTTGAATTCAACATGCTGTGTAGAGGATATGACTATACCACCGATCCCCAGAAACTAAAATTATTTCCTTCTACATTAAAAGGAGCTGCTTTGAGGTGGTTCATGGGATTAGGTGGTGGTGTTATAAATAACTGGGACCAAATGAAAGAATCTTTTCTAAAAAAATATCAGGACTATTGGAGGTCTAGGGAACTAAAAGATGAAATATTGTAGATGGTAGCTAGACCAAATGAAACATTAGAGGAGTATGTGGAACGCTTTCAATATAATCTTCAAAGATCTCCTTATGCATCACTACCTTTACCTGATAATGTGTTAAAAATAGCCTTAATTAGGGGAATGGAAGACAACGGATTGAAACATTAAAAATTATCGGAAAGGGAGATATTTATCAGGAAAATTTTGCTGACATTATTGATTTATGTATCAGGAGCGCGAGAGGCAGCACAAGACTAAAACCGACAGAGCATGATCAGTTTGTAAGAGATAATAGAATTTCGACAGAAGGAGTAACGTGTGCAGAAATTGGAAATTTATTGGAAAACTTTAAAACTCATATACTAGGGACACTAACAACACAACTTGATATTATGTAGGCCAAGCAAAAGCAAGTGGAGGCAGAACAGAATTTGGAAATCTTTTGTCCCCAATGCAGAAAGAAGCATAGCCATAAGGACTATCCACTAGATGTAGTCCAAGCATGTGCCATCTGCACAAACGACCACCTTACAGAAAGTTGTCCCTCACTTCCCAGATTAAAAGCAGTATACAAGGAAGAAGAAGAAGAGGAGCCAGAGTCAGTGTATCTGCTCAATCAGCGCCGTCACTGGCAACCATGATAGTCGGGTATGTTTCTGGACCCGACTTCTTCTTTTCAGTCTCCACAGTATAATGCTCAACAATATAGTATGTGGCAAAATCAACCTCAACCTCCTTTCCCAAATTGGTCACCACAGTCATTTCCTTCATCAAACCCGTGGCTGAACCAAGCAAGTCAATCCAATTGGCCGAACTTTCTCTATGCCCCACCATATTGGCAAAATAACACATACCCAGCACAATGGACCCCTCCTACTTCACAAAATCAGGCTTGGCAGACAAACTGGCAAAGACCAATGCATCAGCCAGTAGGAACCATTCCGCTCCCTCAACCTACACTGCCAGCCTTACAACAAAACCCCCAGACTAACCTGAGACCGTAGATCCCAACCCTAATCCAAATAACAGACTGGTCCAATCTGTCCAAATAATAGAAACATCAGAAATAGAAGCCGATCTGAGGGACTGTAATGATCTTCAACTAAGATCTGAGTGTATTGTTGAAACAAAGGGAGATAAGACAGTTCATATTGAAAATCAGTTACCTAGAGAACGATTGCCACAGGCAGAGGATGCGAATGAATAACAAATTCATAATCAAGCAACCACATCCTCTCCTCCATTCCCAGAACAATTAATAATACCTCGACCTACACAATATCCCGATTTTGACATTCTGGGAGAATTAAAAAATTTGTACATAAAAATTCCATTCCTCCAAGCCATTCAAGACATCCTAATATATGCAAAGACTATTAAAGAAGTATGTGTAAAGAAACCAAGGAGGAATATCACAAATAACCCAAAAGTCCAAGTAGTTGGTACTCTATTTGACTTATTATCAAGAAAAGAAACACCCATTAAATATGGAGACCTAGGAAATCCAGTGGTAACCGTACAAATTGATGGGCAAACCTTCTCCGATGCCTTAGTTGATCTAGGTGCTGCAATAAATATCTTAACAACTACTACTTGCCAAAAGCTAGGCATTACATATGTAGAACCCACCTCTACTTTACTGGAACTGGCTGACCGATCTGTGGTTAGGCTAGAAGGCACACTACATGATGTTATGGTATCTGTTGACTCCTGGGAATATCCGACTGATTTTCTAATAATAAATCCCAAAAACCGACTTGATGGACATCTATTGATTTTAGGCAGACCTTGGCTGGCAACTGCTGATGCTTCTATTGGTTGTTGACAAGGCAATATGACCATAACCAGAGGAGAAAATATCAAGAACTTAGCTTTATATCCTCCAGCACAGCCAAGTGTCATAATAATGAAAACTAATAGGAACCCTGTATCATACCTTATTGACAACATTAGATCTCCATTAACTATACAAGAGGCACTTGATTTCAAAGATCAAACAGAATATGATGCCATTAATAATTTTATTAGTCAGACTGAACTCAGATCCCATACGCAATGTCACATGATAAAGGCAGCATTCGATAATGAATTAGAAGAAGATCCTCTAAAATAAACACATGATTAAACGATACCTGTTACTTCTGTTGCAAATAGCAAAATTGTGGAAATTGCACCAGGAAAGACCTTAAACATTAATGCCAACCTCACCTCCAAACAAGAAGAGAAGCTCATCCAATTATTAAGAAGATATAAAGAACCATTTTCATGGGACTACCCTGATATGAAAGGAATTGATCCCCAATTGTGTACACACCACATTTACATAGAAAAAGATGCGAGGCCTGTTCGCCAACCTCAAAGGAGACTTAATCCTCATCTAAAAGATGTGGTAAAAGATGAACTTCAAAAACTTTTAGATGTCAATTTCATCTATCCTATCTCCGATAGTAAATGGGTCTCTCCACTTGTGGTGGTACCAAAAAAGAATGGGAAGTGGAGAGTTTGTGTGGACTATACAGAGCTAAATAAGGCAACACAAAAAGACCACTTCCCTCTCCCATTTATCGACCAAGTATTAGACACTTTGGCTGGAAAGAAATTCTTTTCCTTCCTAGATGGCTTCAATGGATATAATCAGATCTAGATTGTCCCTGAAGACCAAGAAAAAACCACTTTTACTTGTCAATTAGTGTTTGGAAAAAAACCCATCTTCCCCATAGAATTCGAAATCCAAACATTGCGAACAACATAGGAAGTTGGCTTAGATCTAATTGAGGCACAGATTAATTGATTACAGCAGATCAATGAGCTGGATGAAATTAGGCTCTCTGCACTTCAAAATACCGCACTGATTCAACAGCAGTGAGCTAAATGGCATGATGCTCTCATAAAAAATAAAGTCTTCCACAAAGGAGACTAGGCTCTTTTGTACGATTCCAGGTTTCAAGACTTTCCCAGGAAACTTCAAACTTGCTGGCTCGGGCCATACGAAATCCAGAAGGTACATGATAACGGTACTCTTACTCTAATGACTATTGACGGTTCTAGATATGCCTTTGAGGCAAATGGTCACCAAGTTCGACTTTATCGCAAACCACTCACTCGGGAGTCCTTCTGCCAGCAGCCACGTGAAGACTCCGATATGGAAATTTTGGGGGAGGGAGAGATATCTTCCTCCCCTGTGATTCATTAAATTATTTATCTCTTTTTACACTTTGTACATAATTTCTTTGTACATATTTTGTTGTTACTATTTTTCTGTCGTTCCTTTTCTCAAAGGGACAACATTTTCTTTTTGTTGTTCCTTTTCCAAAGGAACAACACCTTTTGGATTAGTCATTCATTTTTCTTTAACTTTGCTGTTCTTTTTTTTTACCTTGTGCTCTTGCTGTTCCTTTTCCAAAGGAACGACACTTTTTGTCTTTGTTGTTCCTTTTCCAAAGGAACGGAATTTTGGGTGCTTGTTGTTCTTTTTCCAAAATGAACAGCACTTTCGATTTTTGTTGTTCCTTTTCCAAAAGTAACAACACTTTTGATTTCTGTTGTTCCTTTTTCCAAAGGAACGACATTTGTGCTTTCTGTTGTTCATTTTCCAAAGGAACAACACTTTTGATTTCTATTGTTCCTTTTTCAAAGGAACATCATTTTTTATTTTTGTTGTTCCTTTTTCAAAGGAACAATGTTTGTGCTTTCCGTTGTTCCTTTTCCAAAGGAACAACACTTTTGATTTCTGTTGTTCCTTTTCCAAAGGAACAACATTTTTTATTTTTATTGTTCCTTTTTTCAAAGGAACGGAATTTGTGTTTTTTGTTGTTCCTTTTTCAAAAGGAACACCACTTGCATTCTTTTGCTCTTCCTTTTTACAATAACAACATCCTCGTATTCCTTCTTGCTTTCCTTGCTATTCTAATTTGAGGATGCCTACTGTTCCTGCTATTTCAAGTCGTTTGGAACACAGCTATGCACTTATGCAATGAATACAAAATCATAACATACTGAAATCAACAAACTATAAAATCACTATTTTTAAAAGAAATTGCTCTGAATTGGTAAGAGGATAGAGGAAGGGACACACTTACCCATTTTCCTTTCTGTCATTATTCCACTAACTCTGATCTAATTGGTTATCTTTATCATGATTGGTTCTTTTTAAATTTTCACAAATTTCTTTGATTATTATTTAGGAATAAGAGCAAAGGGTTTTTACATTCCTATTGAGATGTTAAGACTTCTTCCACCATTCCTACTCTTAAGGAGTGTTGAACCACCCTTTGTGTATAAATGGGAAAGTACCTTATGAAAGAAAAAGAAAAAGAAAAAGAAAAAGGAAGTGAAAAATGATGTTTAATAAGTTGCCAAATGCAGGATAGGGGGTCTCATTAAGATTCAGCCTACCATGATCATGAGGAAGAAAGTGAAGTGGCAATCCCACTATGGCTACCACACCAGGGATATGGTCCAAAAGGTACATCAAAATAAAAATCCCTTGGAACAGGAGGTCTCATCACGAGCTAGCCTGCCCACCTTTCACTCCTTCATGAATTGCATTATGACTAACTAGTCACCAAGCCAGCATAATGACCTACATTTTGACATCACATAACATTTCCTAGGCATACACAAAGGACCATGGTTCCATGGGTGAAACAAACAACTCTGCCAAGGTTATGAACACCTGTCAGCAGCAGAGCTATGTTAATGGTATTGAAGTCACACTACTTACACCAATAGGTAAGTATTAACATCCTTTTGTTTCTTATACCTTAGTAATAAATCACATAAGAAGTATGTATATTATTTCACGAACCATGCAAACACATGTAATCTATTATCACCAATCATGACAGAAAAGTGACAATGACTGCATGAAACTCTATGTGCACGACAACTGTCCTATCCTCCCAACCTCGCATCATATCACAGCAATCTCTTACTTGTTAAGCGATTCGAGTATGCACCTCGATTTCAGTAACCTATTATTTTTTGTAAACATGGCATGTTGTCATATGTTCTTCCTTTATGGCTCTGATCCAGGGCAGATCGGCACGTTGCTCCAATCTTTGACGGCCAGGGATGGCCTATCACATTGCGGGGGGGAGATTAACCTCATTATTCGCTGGTTTATGTGTCAAACCACCATTCGGGAAATTGCGTACTTGGGAATAACACAACTCAACGGTATACTATTTTTTTAGTTTTTTCATGGCTTGCTGTTCCTAAGCCATTTCCATAGTATGCTCTGCGGCATTAGTAAAGTCCTCTAGATTTTGATCAAGTCCTATGCCTGTTAGTTTTCTCTGTGTTTTAACAGCATGAACAGCTGGTTGTTCCATTGTCAA
Source organism: Pinus taeda (assembly GCA_000404065.3). Classification (NCBI taxonomy): domain Eukaryota; kingdom Viridiplantae; phylum Streptophyta; class Pinopsida; order Pinales; family Pinaceae; genus Pinus; species Pinus taeda. Next base: position 11,212 of record APFE030059060.1, read on the forward strand.
TTATGAGGTTTAGCGAGTCCTACGTCTGTTAGTTTCTCTGTGTTTTATCGGCGTGAACAACTTGTTGTTCCATTGTCAATTCTGAGATTTTACAGGGAAATTAAAAACATGGGAGGAAGATCAATTCGGAGAGAACCATAGGAATTGACAGTCTCCACTGTTGCATGGGAAATTCTGGCAAGAGAAGGTTGGATAACTTATCTCGAACAGTTGCAGGAATCCAATGAGATGGTAGCAATAGAATTCTTGCAAAACTTGAAGAAGATCACTCTACAGTGAGGGGGAGACATATAGCAGTCATCGATGACATAATTGCTGAAGTCTTGGGACTGCCAGCCGTCGGACCTGTATGGACATTGAAGAAGGAAAGATTGAAGAAAATCATAGAAACCTTCGAGGATGAAGGCCAGAACCTGACAATTAGAGGAAAAGGAGTTCTGCCTGCAACATTAGGAGATCCATGGGAAGAATTGGCAAGTATTATTCAGAGCTACATCACCTATGAAGGCAGGAAAGACGTGGTAAGACCACGACACCTTAAACTTTTAGCCGTATTAAAGAAGAATGCTCTGTAAATTTACCTGCATTTTTAAATTTTTTACTTCATGATGTCGCACGGAGTATGAAAACAGCACAACATGTAGAATGAGTCATTAGTCACCATGGATTGATACGATTAATAATTAGCCATAGCTTTACCCAGCAGCAGAGCAGCTGGGAAGAGCTAATTGCCTTGATAAACGAGGGACTGACCAAGCCATCCCCAAAATGTAAGCATGCCACCAGTACACCAGATCGTCCATTAAAACGAAGAAAATCAGTTAGGTTGGCATGAATTAAAGGAAGGCTGGAAAATTCCCAAGGGGACACCAGCCAACCAGTAGAGGTAGATGATTCTGGGGATGAGCAACCCCCACAATTAGAAGGAGAAGAAAATGAGGAAGGCACACAAGGAAATGAGAAAGGAGAAAGGGAGGAAGAAACTGAGCAACCTGAGCAAGAGAAGGAAACAGAGTAGCGTGAAGGCAGCCCATTGCAAAATCCATTGAGATAAGATGAATTGGCCAACATCTTGGCCAATATGGGCAAATATGGTCAACCTCTCAGCCCACCAGACCTCCATGCTGAAGAAGAACCAGAAGAACACTCTGCTCAGGATAAAGATGTACCCGAAGCATTACATGACAAGGAGGTAGAAAACGAGAGTCAGCCTATTCATGATGAAAGTATGACGAGAGAGAGAAGTGATACAGAGGAGGAACAATCGGTTCCTAGCCAGACGACCCCAGAAGAAATTTCGGAAGAAGAGGAGGCAGAAAAAGAAGTCACCCAGGAAGTAACAGAACCAGTTAGGGTTCTTGCCTCTGAGCAACCTGAACAAAACATTGAAGGAGCACCCCAGGAGGAAAACCAGGTAAGCAATCAAGATAACAGTCCAGGCCGAAGTAAACAGTCTATTGTTCCTTCTAAGGAAATTGACGAAATTAAGAAATTACAGAAAGAACAGCAAAGACTACGGAATATAATAGTTCAACTTCGACAGCAAATCAGGATTTTGAAAGCAAGAAAAAGGGTAAAAAGGACTTCGGGGGGGAGACATGCAGCCATTATAGCAAAACCTCTCAAGAAAAAGGTTCGAAGGACCCGAGTCCATCCTATTGTTCAAAACCCTGTCGAAAAGCGGCCTGCCATTCCAAACCTTGTTGGGGAATAGTATGTTGTTCAAACTGTTGACGAAGAGCAGCCTGCTGTTCAAACCGTCGTTGAAAAACAGTCAGTTGTTCACGAGCAAACTGTTGTTCAAAAGCAAAGGGAACAACACTCTACTATTGCTCATATTGAAGTACAAACCGATGATATATTGACTGAGGACAAGGAAGTTCAGACAGAGGCACAACCCTCTAAAAGGATGCAGACTATGAATGCAGGGCAACGCAACAGAAAGATTCAGGTGAACATGCCGCTCACCACTACTATGTGGGATAATGATCCAAGGACGGTGACCCTACGAGAGGGTTTGATGCAAGCTCAGCAAGCAGCAGAAAAACTCACAGAACAAACAGTCCCTCGGGAAAGGTATGAAGAATTACAGCAGCAGCTAAGGAACGTCAACTTATCTGAAAGCCAGGCCTTTGAAGGATGGTGAAAGGAAGAAGAAAAAGTCGCAAATGTAACTCGTAGGTTAGATATAGTTGTCAAGCAGATGGATACCTTATGCCCTTTGTACACTGACGTCCTAGCCTATAGAGCCCCTGCTAGGAATTATGCCCTATTTTTAATGGAACGATATTTGCAATTGAAAATAAAGGCTGTTAAAGCAGGCGCTCCTATACAAATTAATACCATTGATGATTTTATAAATTGTTGTAAGCATTATGGAGTGAAGGTTCAAAGATTACTGTGTGAATTCTATCTGCATAACCTTGTGTTAGACCAGGAGAGCGAGCAGAACCCCAACCCTTTTGTTAGGGACATCCAATTGCAGGCATTTATCTTATTTGGGGTTAATCAAATCAAATGGGTTAAGGCCTATAATGCTTTTCAGAGACAAGAAAATGGATTAGAGTACAGTTGTGGAGGGAACATAGGAACCTCATGGGGGCTCCAGGCGTAATTGAAGCATTAGGACCCATTCATACAATAATAAATCGGCATGGAATAGAATACTTTTTCACTATTAAAGACCTTGCCATTGATGCGGCTAAATTTCGATATCAGATCTCTAATCCAAATATCCAACTCAGGGAACCATTTAATTATGAAGATTTTAAGTTAGCCGCCAACCGCTTGCACCTCTATGGTGAGGTTATCCTGAGAGCAGGGCCATCTTGGTTAGGATATAGATACTGGAGTCCAATTATTTGGCATCCTGCGCCTGGATACCAAGCCCTGTATGAGATGCTTGAGGGTCAACTTGGCCATTTCTTTGAACACCTAGTTATGCATCATGGCTATAGACCTCCGCATGAGATCCCATCTCCAGCCTACTCTCTCACTGCCTTACATGTCAACTTCAACGTTTTCATGAGGGCATGAAAAAGGGTAAGCAGGAGGGTGTGTGGAGTACTAAAGAAGGTATGTTTTTGGTGATTACTTTAGCTTCTTTTCATTAAAACCTACAAACGTTTTGCATCATGAACTAGGAAGATACTAAGGAATTGTGACAAAATCTGTAAGATTAATATGCAAAATGAAAATACTGACAATTGTCATTTTCTTATGCAAGAAGAAGGAAAAACGAAAGACTGTCATTCCAAAGTAAAGGACGAAGCCAGGTTAATTGTTGTTCCTTTGGTGGGGAACCACACACAAATAAGGCAAACCAAATCAAAGCGTATCAGCTAAGGAAAGGAGATGGAGATATCGGCTTGGCACAAGGAAGCAAAGAAATAGCTGAGAGCCAACAGTTTGGCGAATCCCTCGGGATCCTCTGATCCTGAGGGATCGCTACTTTAAATTTTTTTTGTACCTGGACATCTCCGCCTTTGCCAATATAAAAAGGGGCAGCACTGTTAGCCTAGGCGATCGATTATGTTTTTATGTAATTTCTCTTAAAATTGAGACTTTGATCATCGACTCTCGTTGAGAAGTGATCTACTGTAATTCTGATTTATGCATTAATACAAACTTGGTTGCTATTTCATCTGTGATTCTGGAATAACTTCAAGCGGTGTACCCCTGGAGGCTAAGGGCCTAACCCTGGAGGAAACCTTGCTCCTGTACTATTACTTTTAGTTTATGCGTGGGTTTGCTTATCAGCTTTATTCAGTAATCTGATACGTTATGTTATTTTTACTTCACAGCTCTGTTACAGTTGATTCGTCAAGTGATATCATTTCTTGGGACAAAGACATCATAACTCTGCAACACATTGTTGTTTCTTTAAATACTGATATTGCTGGTCTTTATAGAATACTGTTGTTCAATTATAGAGTATTTGTGTTGTGCATTTATCCTTTTGGTGTTATTGAACTCATATTAGAAATTATATTTCTTTGTGATTGACTGAATTTATGGGCATTGTTGTTCCATTCTAAATACAGTCGTATTATCTATAACTAATATTTACAATTGAATTACCAAGATTAGATTACTATTGAGGTGTGTCATGTGTTAAGTTATTGTTTGATTTTCAACGTTGTTACATATTCCATCACTAATCAGTGTTGTTCTATTTTTGTGTGTTGTTCGATTCATCCTTAGAGACAGAGGATTTCCATTTGATTTCCGTAGGATATGATCGATTGCATTTTACTTTGTAGGCTAAGGTGTTGTTGCTTCTTAAACTTAATTGCCATTATAGTTTCCAATTTGCTGTTGCATTTCATATTTGTTGTTCCATTTCCTGTTATTTGCATTTTTTATTGTTTTGGTGTGCAGAACGATCTAAGACTGTAGTGGGCATTAACATTTGTTTTCTGGTCCCCAGATCGACGGTCTGTTCCTTGATTACTTTTGGGACATCAGTTTCTAAAGGGATGATTTATTGTTACTGGACCCTTGGCTGATATATTGTTTATTTTTCTGAGTGAATGATTTAGGCTTCAAGATCTTTTGCTGTAAGTAGATTTTCTTTCTAGCATCTGTTTACCCTTGTATTTTCTTAAGCACTATACTACTAGCATTACTCTGGAAAATGTGAGCCTCAGACTGAGACACTCTTTGAAATAAAAAGACATTCCTGGATTGAAAAATTAGTGAGGTAATTAGAGGTGAAAGAGACCCTTCTTACGACTCCACAAGGGGGGCGTAGGGGGTAGGGAGGTGGGGTGGGATAGGGGTTGAGGGGTGAGGGGGAAGGGGTGGCTGAGTTTGAGGAGGAGGCCGGAAGGGTGTGCAGAGGGAGTGTGTGGCCGGCCGATTATAGGATGGGGTTGCCCTGGGCCCGACATGCTCATGGTGGAAATATTTGTTAATTTGGTTGAAAAAAAAAATTAAGTTTAGAAAAAAAAAAACTACTTCTTTAAACTAATTTAATATGAGAAATTTCAAGGAAAAAATTTAACTGACCTTTCAATTGGGAGAATTCTTCGTTGAATATGTTGTTGATCCAAATGTAGCTACTCCACAAATTCGCTCCAAGTCTTTCAACGAACCTCAGAAAACCTTGATGTAACGTGAGTAATAGTGATAATGGAATATATAGGTGAAATTACGGAGATGTTTTACAATATGGTGAATGCGGAATTAATTAGTTTTATTAAATTTTAACATGTTAATTTTTTTATGGCGATGAATGAAAATATGATAAAGCCAACAGTATGTAATTGTTTTAAAGCAGGGTGAATGTGGGATTAATTTGTTTTAGAATGTATTATAAAAATAAAAATAAAAACATTCAATTGTTTAGCAAATATTATATACTTTGACTATTAAAATAATTTAGGTAGAAGTTGTAGTTTACAATTTTAACTTTAATGATTTATTTCATAAAAAAACTTAGTTTACATTTTTCATCAAATTGCAGAATAAAATAATGAAGTGAAATAAATCTCACAAACTTTTAGGAGGGAAATATTTTCGCGAAATTTTTTGGGGGGGGATTTTTGGAGGGAAAATTTCATTCTCTAAGCTATATAATATCTTTAGGAGACTCTTCATTTGTATCATTCAACATCTTCTATTTAAAAGGGATGGATTGTCCTGATAGTGAAGTTTCGATTTATACAGCATCAACATCTTCATCGTGTAACAACTCTATTCATATGGATGAATATAGTGGGAATGCTTCCACTATGAACAGGAAGTCAATTCTTCCACTTAGTCCTAATCCTAAGGACTATGAGAGCAGCACTGATGAAAGAGGGGATGGAGAATTTCAAATAAATAGAGTCACAGATTCCACTTAGTCTGAATTTGAAGGACTATGAAAGCAGTAGTGATGATGAGCTTGATGAAAAATTTCAAAAGAATGGAATCTCACGGTGTCCACTTAGTCCTAATTCTATGGACTATGAAAGCAGCAGTGATGAAGAGCATGATGGTGAAGTTCAAAAGAATGGAGTGTCACGGTGTCCACTTAGTCCTAATTCTAAGGACTATGAGAGCAACAACGTTGAAGAGCATGATGACAAATTTCAAAAGAATGGATTGTCACAGTGTCCACTTAGTCCTAATTCTAAGGACTATGAGAGCAGCAGTGATGAAGAGCGTGATAATGAATTTGAAAAGAATGGAGTGTCAAGGTGTCTGCTTAGTCCTAATTCTAAGGACTATGAGAGCAGCAACGATAAAGTGCATGATGATGAATTTCAAAAGTATGGAGTGTCACGGTGTCCAGTTAGTCCTAATTCTAAGGACTATGACAGCGGCTTTGATGAAGAACGGGATGATGAATTTCAAAAGTATGGAGTGGCACGGTGTCTAGTTAGTCCTAATTCTAACTGCAGGATGATGAATTTCAAAAGAATGGAGTGTCACGGTGTCCACTTAGTCCTAATTCTAAGGACTATGAGAGCAACAGTGATGAAGAGCACGATGATGAATTTCAAAAGAATGGAGTGTCACAATGTCCTCTTAGTCCTAATTCTAAGGACTATGAGAGCAGCAGTGATGAAGGACATGATGATGCACTTAGTCCTAATTCTAATGAGTATAAAGGTAGCAGTAATGAAGGATAGGATGATACACTTAGTCCTAATTCTATGGACTGTGAGAGCAGCACTGAAAATGCACATGAGGAAGAATATCCAATAAAAATCGAGCCAAATTTTCCATTGAGTCCGAATTCTATGGACTATGACAGTAGCACTGAAGAAGGGGAAGATGAAGAATATCATCCAAGTCAGTGTTTGAAAATCACAGTTGATCATAGTGTGGATAACATTCCTCTTAATGATGATGAAAATCCTTATACAAATGATGATCTAATGATGGAGATGTTGCCAAGAAATATTGTATCGAGGAGTAGGAGCAGACCTTTTCGTATCAATGCAAGATGTTCTAGTTTTACAAGCGGTAGAGTAGAATATCTGACGAGAAGAAGTTCTATAAGCGCACTCATTTCAAGTGAATGTTTCCAAAAAGATTGCTTGAAACATATGGATTTCAAATTTGCATTAGAAAGCAGGAAGATATATTTGTCAATGAATAAAAGCATGCAAAATTCATATTTATTTGGGTGCATGCAATCTACATTGTCAGGTTATGATTATCATAATAAGACTTTATTTATTTGTAGAAAAGCTTTCAAAATGTTTCATTGGATTGGAAATTTTCGTATCTCTAGAATTAAGAAAATTTGGAAAAGGATCCCACATTTTATTCTGAAGTATGTCATAAATATAGTTTGGGACATTATCAAACACTACAATGTCATGGATGAAAGATTTATTTTCAAAGCATGGAGAGTGTATGCCAAATAGAGAGACAATACATATTCTAGATAATTTTTCGAGACGTGAAATCTACAAATTATACAAAGAATATGCAGAAGGTGCTGAGGGACATGGCCAGTTTATTACATACCAATATTTTGTTAAGATATGGAAGAAAGAATTCAACAATGTCCATATTCCTAAGAAGACAAGGACGGGGATTTGCAATACATGTGCTTCTCTTAAATAAAAAAGGGACTATGAAGGGTTAGAAAGAGGTAGGCATTCATAACTTTAACTTTTAAAATTGTATCTTCATCAAGTATGAAAACATATTTCTTAATGGCTTTCTTTTATGTTGTGTAGATTCAATTGTCAAAGAACTTCAGGAGCATCGCAAACAACAAACAAATGAACGGAAAAAAATTTACAAGCATCGAAAGAAGTGTTATGATAATCCGAATAAATATTTGGGTTTGATAATTGATGGTATGGACCAAAAGAAAACACTTTTACCACATTCTGTTCGCACACCCAAAAATTTGCAGGAGGAAAATTTTATTCAATATCACTTGGTCGGTTGTATGGTTTTCAATGGGAAAATGTTGCCAAAGGTGTACTTTCTCATTGGTCTGGTAATGTTCCTTAAGTTTTGTATCTACAATTGGACAACACTTGCCGTGAAAACAAAAATTATGTGGTTTTTGGATATCTAAACATGCTTGTTGAATTGAAAATCTTTCAGAAGGTAAAGGTTGGTTTCCTTCTTGTTGTGCACACTCATGACCATATTGATCAGATGTTCAGTCATTTTTTAGTCACATTGAGGAGGAAGGAAGCTTGGAGCTTGCCATCATTAACTGAATGTATTAAGAAATCATACATGTGAGAGCCTACTTTTGATGTGTTGGAAGAAACTATTGACATGCGAAAGTTTATTATGGGATCATATGGTGAGGGGAAATGCATTGAACAACTTAATGAAATTAGCTTCCAACATCAATTTCATATCAAGAAAATTGATGGGAAAACACTAATATGGAGCAAGAAGTATTCAACTACTACAGAATGGGCACCGTCATCAGGTTTGCAATTTTTGAAGTTCATTCCAGATCATCCAATATTTGCATCAAAAATATTGTTATTACAATCAGTTGGTGAAGTTCATAATGCATTGCAAACCAAACAAGATTTATATTACTGATTGCCTAGAGAAATTTAAAAATGTATTAGATTATACATATGAGTCTTTGACATGCTGATTCAGTTTGGTGGTTCATTTCAATAATCAAGTGATATCATTTCACAGAACAAATGAATAATTCCTTTTGAAAAATCCATTTATTTGGCCACAAAATGTGTCGAATGCACATGAGGAAATAAACATTGTTCAACAGCAACAATCTCAAGGTATCATTAATTCTTCACAAGCAGAGGAAAGAGAGATGCATATTGGTTCCAGAAGATCTCATGCACAACGTGAAGCCATGGAAGACCTTTACAAGGGTTCAGTACAGGATATTAAGGAGGGTTGCACGATCACAGTGCTAGCAGATGGAGATCTCAATGGCTATCCATTCTGAGTTGCTAAAGTTATAAAGGTCTTATAGAAAATGAGGATGTTACAAGTGTAGAAGTACATTGCTATGCCACAAATACACATCCATTCAATGGTGTGTATAAGCCAAATATGGTAGTTGACAAAAAATATGGCAGAAAGAGAAAAAGAAAGGGTACGAATATAAATCATCACCGCACAGACATATCGAAATTGGAGGATGTTGACATACTTGTTTATGACTTCAATTTAACAAAGAGGGGAGCTCTTCGCTTCAAGATGATAGAGATTCTGAAAAGGTTATTACCAGAAGGAACAATGTTAAGATGGGACTTTGTTGAAACCAGTCATAGATCTAGAAGAATTTTGAAACCTAAAATGATGGGCATGCATGTGGACTCAGATGGGGCACTAGTTGATGAAAGAGAAGAATATGGAATATCTTCATCAGCATCCAGTCACTCATCTGAAGATGTGAATTCTGATGGCGTGCAAGAAAATATGAGTGATTTTGAATAATTGTTTAAGATAATTTATCTAATTGATGTATGCATCGTACCTTGAAATAAAATTTTTGATTTCCATATGGTGTTAAATGAGAAGTTATGAGTCATTTTTATGTTGTTGCGTCATTTTACTAGCATTTTTTTTTAATTTTGAAGATTGACCCTAAAAAAAATAATCATCATTCTAGTATAATCACTTTTTCGTTTTCAAGCTATATTTTGCACGAAAAGTTTGTTTTCACTGCCATTTTTAAAACATGTTCAAAATTGTCCCTAAAAAAAAAAAACGTTCCAGGATACACTTTTTTCGTTTTTAGCACTGTTTTTGATGTTTTTTTGGCATTTTTTGGCCAAAGTTCCTGTTTTGAGTTTATAGTTCCTGTTTCAAAGTTTAAATTGTTTATTTACCATATAATAGGGGGTCAAGGGTTTTTATATTGGAAGATATAAAAAAATGGAGTTCAAAGTTAATGAAAAAATATAAAGGGGTGTGTTGTAGTGGTTACAACCACCCTCCAAAATTTTGTCTCGCATGCAAATTTCATATCCTACCTTGGATCCTATGATCAATCATCCTTGGTCACTTGTTGGTAAGCTAATGAATTCAAGCTCCTCTCCATGATCTTAAGAGTTGTCCATGTTTTCATCTTCATGCAGCATGTGTCATCTTTGGGCATATGGATTGTTGTTTGTCATGTAAAGGAAATGTTGTTTTGCTTCAAAGGAAAGCATGCGCATGCGAGTTGTTATTATCACATAGACATGTCTCAGACTCACTTCACGCACTCTCCTCATGAAGCTTGCTTGAACAAGTAGAGTATGTTTTATACATTCTGGATGGTCTATGTTGCATCACTAAGTGTTCGTGTGCAATCACAGTCAAGTCTTGTTGATGTTTTCACATGTTTCATTGATCTCACACTTATCCATTTTCCTGAGAAACCTAGCCTCATCCAGCTTCTTGAAACTGTGCACTTTTCCTCTACAACCTTCAAGCCTCCTCCCTTACATGTTGAAACTCCGCAGTCCGCAAAGACCCCAACATTCCTTGGCATCCAAAATTGCGCAGTGGTTTCCTCCAGTGTGCTTCCCCATCCGGAACCCACTGTCATAATAAATTGTGAAGTATTGTCCCTCAACTACTTCATCTACCTTGCAGCTTGAAACTGTGTAGATGTGTCCTCCTAGAACCCATCCTGTAGCAATGCCTTACATCCAGAAACTACGCAGTATTGCCTCTCAACTGCTCGGGATACACCGATCTCAGAAATTATGCAGAGGTTTCCTCCCAAGAGTCCCATCCTACAACAATGTATTGTGCCTAAAAAATATGCAGTGTTGTCTAAGTTGCCCTGTATATCTTGCATTCAAAAACTATGCAAATGGGCCTCCCATGGCTTCATCCCACCAAACATTACTTCCCGTTGAAATTGCATTGATCCATCGATTAATGACTACAGGAAAAGGTGACATGTTGACATGACTCCCAAGGAGTCGAGGAGAAAGACCAAGATACCAAGTAATGGAAAAAGATTAGGACCACAGGCAAACTCTGTCAGATGCATGACCATCTCGAGGGTAAGTATGGTACGTAAAGAACACCTTTAGAAATACACATCTTAGTTGAGTTTGTAAGACTGCTTGTCATTGTCATATCATCCTGTCCTCAGTAAGATGCATGTGCGCAAACAAAAAAAATCATTTCATGTGTTTCGTCTACATGTGTTGCTTCCTTTTCACTTGTTTTACCAATTGTCATCTTCGGCATGTTGATTGTTATGTCATGATTGCAACCTTATTCTAGTGATGTTGAAGGTTTGCTTTTAGTTGTGTTCACTATGTAAACATTTGTCGCACTCACACATGATGATGTAAGCAGTGTTGTACAAGTATTGACACGGTTGTCTGAAGGTCTATCCGAAGTGCCTCACTTGTCTCTTTCACCATTAGACAGTCTCGTAGTCAGCCACACTGAGACATGTTTGTTGGGTGCTAAAAGGTTTCTTTTAAAACTCCTAATTGCCTCATATTAATTATCAACCTGGGTAAGTCTTTTTATTCCAAAAATGTACACAATATGTGCAAGCTATAAATGTAGAGAGTAATGCTTTAAAATAAGTTATTAAATTCAATACAAGAGTAAACATATCAAACCATAAATCTCAAGCTTGTAACTTCAAGGAAATTAACCTATTCAAGCATCAAAACTAAATCTTAATCTAAGCCAAACTGAACCTTAATCAAGATATTCTAATTGCAATTACATCAATTGAGTGCACCGTAGCAATAATAGAGCTCTTTCAGCTGAATTGAAACTACTGCATAGAAATAAAGCATCTAATCTAATCAATAACACTCTGTCTTTTTAATGAACAGGAAATAATTCTCATCTAATGATTATTTCACTCCACAACATAAATAAATTAAATCAATTACAATTGCGCATTAATGAAATGAATACCAGAAATCCAAATTAATGAAAGTAAATCAACTGCAAAGCTGTAAAGCAGAATAAACTTGCAGGAAATGGAAAAGTATAAAACAAGGGAACAACAGTAAGATCCACCAGAGACTGGGCCCTAGCCACCAGTGGATACTGCTTTGCTACTTCAAAATATCCGAATGAACAACAATGCAAGTTATATATTGTTCATCAAATCCAAATGTCATTTATAGCACGATGTGTCCTTCATAATAACATTCTGTATATTGAAATTACAATTGAGGTCCCAAGAAAAAAGTTAAATATCTTCATTATATCTCCTCCTCCTATCCTATCCTATTATCCCACATTATCCTCCTCCTCTCTTTGATCTTTATTTTCATTTAAATACACAGAGAGCAAAGAGAAGTTACAACAGAGATGATTACAAAATGATTCCCATTAAAAAATTGGATTGTTCCAAAAAAATTGATCAGCTAGATCATATCTGAAATATCTCTCCATCAACATTCAATGGGAATAGGTTGAAATTTGGTATTGCAACTGAAATAATTTGGAAAATGGTCAGAACAACAAATATAAGAAAATCATTTTCGCAGAACCTTCTGTTGCTCTTAATACATACTGAATTTGGGAAAACTACTCATTTTAAAGCTAATTCGGTCCTTTCTGGACAAAACCCATGATTCAGAGTTTCCAGATTCTTCTTCATTTGCCCGAAACGTTCAATGCAAAACTATCACTTCTTATTCCAGTGAATTTCTGAGTTGGAATATTTAATAATGAGCTGGAGATCAAATTTGTAATCTGGAAAAGATCTTGGAGGCTAAAATGGTGAGTGATGTTACAACAAATTCATTAAACCTTCATTGGTAAAATCATGCATAATAATCATTAATTTATTAAAAATAAAGTAGAAGAAATAATATTTATCCATAAGAGCATAAATAATTATAAAATGGAATTATATGATAAATTATGATAAATGACGTGATAAAGAATGGTAGAAATGGATGAAATAGGCGTTAAAGAGTGATAATAATAATGACAAACTAGGGGCCCAACAATTTTGTCTTGTTGGTTCGATGTGTCTTGTTGACAAGTCATGTTGAGTGTGTTTCTGCAAGGTCGTGTATAAACGAGTTCACTTGCTCATACACTTAGAATTTTTTTCCAAAATCATGTCGACCAAACCACCCTCCATCAGTTGTACCTCCACTGAGTTGCACTATGTAGTCTCATCCCTCATTGACCAAGAATGATTTCCAAAAACTACGCAGATCCCGAGGCTACCCTCCAGGCAGTCTGCATTGCGTAGTTCTGGAATCAACCCAGTTGACTGTCACCCTAAACAATGCAACATTTTACCAAGAATCCATCTCAATATGCGCTGCCCGCAAGACAATACATTAAGCCTCTCACTGGTCAACCAGAGAGTTTAATTGGGAAGTGACACCGAGCTTCACTCCACCCAAAAATTGAGCAGAAGTTATCATCCTAACTGCCTCAACTAAATGAAGAAATTTCCAAAATAAGAGGGACATGAACCTATTTCCTGTCACTACACTTTCTCTGAAAATTGCACAGTTATGTCAATGAAATCCCCTGCTAGTCGGCCTATTTCTCCTCCTGAAAATTGCGCAGTTTTCTTGGACTTTCCACTAACTTCCTGATAGCCCACTCAACCCGTAAATTGCGCAGATATGTTTATCATGAATTCCTCCTAGTTCTACGGAGTTTTGGCTAGCAAGCTCCTACAGCCCGCTCCTGGCCTCCCCTGAAAATTTGTGCAATTTTCCCTACCAGTGTCCTCTTCTGCCTGCACTGCCTTCTCGAGAAAAATTGCGCAGTTCTTCCTCCCAGCTAACCTAGATCTCATAGAATGTCACTATTGTTTTTGACTACTCATCCCAACCTCCCAGTGACCTTTGTGCAATTTTTCTTGACAGTGCCTCAAATCCTCGCATCCTAGGCTCACATGTGCTCTGCATTATTTCAGGGCCTTGTTCTCTCTCCCGGTCACCTATACTCTAAAACAAAATACAATGCATCATGGTATACCAGGGAATTTCTGGATTTGATGTCGTCTCATCATGAGTAATTGCATAAACAAGTACATGGATGAGACATGGCATGATGATGAACAACATGAACAAATAGTGCATGCTAGAAGACTTGCTCATAGTTGGATGAACACACGAATCATACCAAGTAGCAAGTGAAGGAGACACATGTGAATGCATGAACTATCAAGTGAACACCAAGACCATCGAAGACTCTGCGCACTCTGCCATGCGGAGGTGAAGCTATGGTACACCATGGGCACACTCATCACTCTGTAGCATAGTAGCTCTACATGAACAACACGACCAAAATGTGCATACCTGCAGCGTCATGTCGAGTTGCGTCATGAGTCGCCTCGGCCACATCACCACTTTGGGTCATAACTGTGTAATTATTGTAATGTGATGTGGAAGTCCAAGAGACCCATGGATGAAGTCAAAGAGTCATGTAAGTTGAAGAGTCATGTAAGTTAAACAATCATGACAGAATTCAAACACTCACAAGGGTCAATTTCACCCTTGGCTATATATACCCCTCATTTGTACATGCAAAATACTTTTCACCTTGGCTCCTCCCACATAGCCCTAAGAGTCTGTAATCTTTTCTTTGAGGAGCGAGCAATGGCTCCAATGCCCCTCTATCAGGGTTAGTGATGTAATGGTCTCTAGATGTTTCTTGGAACTTTCTCTTAATTCAGAAGGCTTTTAGCAAGCTAACACGTTTTTACACATCTATTGTATTCTCTTGTAAGAGTATTCTTTGGATGCTTGTAATGCATGTTGCTTTAACCTGTATTAAGACAGCTAGACTATTTTAGTTGTTTTAGTATATATGTTGTTGGAAATGTGTTGTATCAACTGTTAGTGTTGTCTCGCCCATGTGGACTACTCCAATAGAAACTAGATAGATTCATTCTTGTAAACTTGTTATCATGACTGTCGCACTCGTGTGGACTACTTCGATGGGTGTTGTACATGCTATCTATTCACTTTGTGTTTGTGACTATCACAACCATGTTGACTACTCTATCAGAAGTTGTGCATGTCATGTTGTGTTTTGTGTCTCTAACTGAGTTGGTACTATTCCCTTTCGACTTGAGACTCACCCTCACCCTCTCCTTCTACAGTGAAAGAACATAGACACAAGCGACACTAAGCACTCACCATGCACACGAACCTTGTTATTTGAAGACTAAGTATACCACTCTCATGTGTTGACAAACAAGAGCTAAGGCATATCTTTAAGATAATGTTAACGGGTCCATCATACCGAATGGGAATCCTACATCAAATGATGTGAGGTCTAGTTGGGACTTCATAGTGAGGAGATCCCCTGAATGTTTGCATGTCTAGCATCATATGTAGTATACCTAGGGGGGATATTATGGGGTACAGAGGGAGGTACCCAAGGGAATAATGTAATAGTGTGATGGGTCATAGTTAATAAATGAAGTGGTTAACCTGCTGTAGAGCCTCTATTCTACACCTACTTATCTACCATTTTCCTCAGTCTTTCCTTATCTTTCCTTCACTTTTGCCTCATTTTCACCATAAAACCACCCAGATCATTACATTAGGTGTTATTAAGCATGATCAAGCAAGTTTTGCTAATGGATGACTATTTGTTTAGATTTTGACTTACTTGCAGGAATCCCGCAGCCATCTGATGATCCTGCAGCTATCTGAAGATCCTGCAGCCTTTTTGTTAAACGCAATGTTCCACGTGTCGGTTTGCCAGATGAGCCACATGGGCACTTAGGTATCAATGTGCTCGAGGTTCCTGTCCCATTTTTCCAGCCATCCACGTCATCTTTATCCACGGTCAAAGCTGGTCAAGTTACGGTCAACTCAAGGCTGTTTAACGGTGATTGTGAGCTGCTTGGTCACGTCATCTTAAACGGTGATTTGTCCATGATCTACAGGTGGCAGGGAACATGATCCAACATGGGATTCATTACCCATGATGACAGAACCACTAAACTCATCCACGCAGCCGTATGAAGTGTCAAGGGACCATAAATACGCATGATAGTTTGTTGTTTTTCAGTTAATCAGTTGTACGAGTAGGCTATCTTAGAAATCTCTATAAATAGCTGCGTCTGTGTACGCTCATGAGACTTTTATCAGTTGTAATTTATGAACCTGTGTTAAAGAGCGTTGTGAACTCTGTGTTTTTAGTGCTATCCTAGCACTCTGTTTTGCACACTTTCTGCAAATGGACGAATAGACATAGCACTGTTTTGAAGTTTCCAGATCTTTAAGTTTTCTTGTGGCTGAATGGACAGAGGCCCCCTGCTCATTTCTGCCGCTGTAAAGTATTTTATGTGCAGTATCTCTTTATTTGCTTATTCATTTCCTTAAGCATGTATAGTTTCATTTACTTGTTTTCCTTTCTTTCAAGCTGATCGATGTTATTTCTTTGCAGGTTTCTTTTAGCCCGGGATTTATTTTCATGTGTGTATTTTCTTTAATGTCTAATGGTAGTTGCAGTTGGCTTGTTCATAATGCTGCCCTCTTTACTCTATTTTTCTAGACTAGTTTTAGTGTAATTTTACAAGTTGGATGCTAACTAATTTATGCTCTCTTTATCATGAATGGCTTATTTTTCAAGAGAACAGAACATTGATTAATTGCAGCTTGTATTTGAGTAGACTTGGCTT
>APFE030059068.1:11392-22141 GCA_000404065.3 Pinus taeda
TGTGCCAGCTGACCAAGTGACAGCTGCGACAAGAGCTAGTACTTGTGCATACAGCATCGTCGCTTCCAAGTTTGTTACAAACAACCGGGTTGATAAAAGTAAAGAAGGGAGTCCCAGAAGTTGCAGCATTATTGCTGCAATACTGGAGCCCACCAGTATCCTTCATTGTTTTCTAGTTGAGGCAAAGGATTTTTGGTATATGTACATATTTATGTATGGTTGTTATTGTAAATATCATAATGAGTTGTGTTATAAAGCTCCAACAAATGGTATGATTGTCAATTTTTCAGTAGTGGTCATTGTAAATACTGCAACAAGATGTGTTATAAAGCTCCATGGGGAGTATGTTTTGGTTTTAACTGGTTTTGTTGGTTGTAGGTGTCATATAGCACCGATGACGATGTTCCCCAAAGGGGGAGGGGTCTGTAACAACCCCGAGCTAAAAATACATGTAATAAAGTTAGTAAAGGCAAAATAAGACCAAGGTCATGGGACACTTATTCCGAGATGAATGTTTGGAAAACATCCTAGTGGGTGTTCATTTGGTTTATTATGGCTAAGAGGAAATTGGCAAAGGCATTGGTAGAGGAAAATATGCATTAATTCACATTTTAGTTATGAAAATAAATGAAAATAGGAGAAAATGAAGGTGAAAGGTCACAAATTTGCACGAGAAGGACTGATTGAAGGAAAATTAGAGGAAATTGAAGAAAATATAGGCCTCAATGATAAAAAGGCTTTTGAAGATCAGTTCATGGCTATTGTCAATGTGGGATTTTGTTAGTGTTAGATTTTGTCAGTTCAATTTTGGAGCACTCCCTTTATTCTCTCTCTCTCTCACTCTTGCACACTTAGAGCATTCTTGGAGCACTCTAGCACTGAAGAAATGAAAGCAAAGATCAAGCAAGGAAGAGTTTGATCAAGTTGCTACAATGAGATTACTTACAGGTATCGAGTTGCATGCATTATTTCCTTGTTATTTTGGCATGCATGTGTGTATTTGGTTCTCTTGTTGTCATTGGCATGGGTTTTTCTACGTGTGACAATGGTTTTCAGCCTTACCCTGCCATTTCCAGATAACCATGGTGTGATGGGGTTCTTTTACTTGGTTGAGTTGGATTATCAGAGGGTTTCTAAACTGAGTGAGGTGGTCTCGGGAAAAATCACAAAGGCCTAGGAATCCCTAGACCGGTAAAGGTGGGATTGTGGTAAAGTCTGGTTATGTATACCCTCGTTGGGCCTAAGAATACTTGATCGGTAAATGATGGGATATACGGTAAAGCCTGAGAGTGGATGTAGACAAATTCCTCACGATTTAGGTGGAGAGATCTAGAGGCATCCATGCTTGTTTAGGTCCTAGTGATCCCTGGATTGGTAATGGTGGTATTGCGATAAATCATGGTTGTGTATGTTTATGTTTTGGTCCTAGGAATCCTTGACCAATATATAGCGGGATATATGGTAAACACTGGTTGTATAAGTGCTTGCTTTAGGCCTATAAATCCTTGACCAATTTTAGCGAGATATGTGGTAAACCCCAAGAAGCATGGTTGTTTTGTTGTGAGTCCCACATTCATGCTTGGAATATGGCATGGGGGTGATTAGTTGAAAGAAATATTTGGTTAAGCCCAATCTCTGGTCATTTGGTACATGGAAGTCCCTAACTTGGTTGGATTTTTAAATATTAATAAGAGTTCATTTCCCTTGTATTTCATGAGTATTTATACTTGTTATGATGTGGCTTTGATGGTTGTTCTATTAATGTTATTGTTCTGGTTATATGTTGGTTATAAACATGGGTTCATGATAGATTCTAGTTATGGCTCTCATCATGTTTTGATTGGTAAATGAATGGTTAATGAAGTATGACCTCATAGATGATAATGCAACTATTGTGAGAGGACATCAGACCTTCTTGATGATTCTCATACAAGTGTCAGATCTCTATGTTTAAATATGAATTCATTACCTATAAAGTACATGTTCTCAATGTGTTTGATGAAATGTTTGTCATTGTTAGGCCTGATTAGGTCATATTCTTGTCTAATTTTTGTATGTAAGGCTTTGTCTTTGTGTCATTCATTATTCTGGAAAATTTCATTAAGTTATGGGGAGTGGTCTGGAGACTAGCCTGAAAAAGTGCCTCAGATCTTGTGGTAGCAGGCATGTAACTGGGTGAAAAAGACTGCAGTCGGTCCCTTGGAAGCTTATGCATGTGACTGGAGGGTTGTGCTCAAATTTCTGTAGTGTTGTGCCAGTGTCTGGAAGTCTAGGACATTGAAAAATAGGCTTAACTTAGGGTTTGGGCACCTGGAAGGGTGGTTTAGCCCTTTGGGGTCCTGTAGCACCTAAGGGAAGTTAGTAAGGTTTTGATTTGTTGATTCCATTTCCTTAAGGTGATCTAGGAGGTTAAGTCATATAATAGTAGCCCTCAGCTCATGTTTACCCCAACAAGCCAGTGAAAGTGGATAGATATGGAAGGGGTGGTTACAATGACCAATGTAAATACATGGTTGTGACAACCCCAAGCTAATTCCCCTTCATTGTAAATATTTCATATACTTTGATTTTAATTAGAAAGGCCTAATAATTGGAACACATATTCTATAGTTTGAGAAAGGAGGTTGCTTGGGATTTCAAGGAAGCTTGACTTGTTTTATGATAGCCATGAATGGTTGACATATATGCTTTAAATTAGGCCACTCATATTAGTTCATAGGTTGGGAAAGAGGAAAGAGGAACCATGCCTACCTTGGATAAATTCACAAGCCATAATGGACAAAAAAAGTTAATGGTGATGGGTTGCACTGATAGTTGGGATAGTGAAGTTAACCAAAAGGAAAAAGGGGTGAGAGGGGAGGAGTTAGCACAACAACATCCCCACAGCCACTTGGAAATGAAGGAACCACCATGGTCAAGCTCGAGGACAAGTGATAAGAGTGTTTGCCCACACAACCAAAAATGGTTGCAACACGGTAGTGGGAGGACTCTATGTGCACAAAGAAATAAAAAGAAAGAGGTGGGCGACCGAGAGGATCCTGTTAATGGTCTTCCATTTAGAAGGGGTAGAGTTAGCACAAGGGAAAAGAAAGTGAGAAATTCCTCATGAAGTGGAAGGGAACAAGAAAATGAATTTCAACAGAGAGGGAGAACTCAGATTGAAAATAGACCAATCTAAGAAGCCACGAGGATTTGTTGGTGGAGGATAGAGAGAAGTGGCTTGTGAAGGATTGATGAAGCCACGAGGATTTATCGGTGGAGGATAGAGAGAAGTGGCTTGTGAAGGATTGATGAAGCCGCCAAGAGTGGTTTGCCTTGGACTGAAGAACCCATGGGAAGTTTGTGGATTCAAGAAGCTACAACCCATGAGACATATATACTCAAGTACTTGTTGTGGATGAGGAAACACCAGCTGTGGCCCTGGGATGGGAACACTACTTCTTGGATTCTCTGAGGAAATACCTAACAAGGGTGATCTTTGTGCTCCCATGGTAGTTTTGCTAGCTAAAGAACCTTCCCATGTTGAACTCTCATCCTCCTATGGTTGCTTGAAGACTTAAGAAACTACCAAGTATGGCTTGCCTTAGGAAACCACTAGGAAGCTTGTGGTCTAAAGAACCTACTGATATATCAGTAACTTTCCAATTAAAGAATCTTCCTATATTTTCATATTAAGCTCTCCTCCTCTTGTAATTGAGTAGTGGCTTGTTTTAGGATGAAGAAAACTCCAAAAGTGGTTTGCCTTAGGACTGAAGAAACCATTAGGAATCTTATGGTTTGAAGAACCTACTGATTCATCAATAACTTTCTACTGAAGAACCTTCCCATGTCATAATAAGATTACTTTCCTGATTTAGAGGTGATTCTTTGTGAAACAAGGGACCCCTCTGATAAAAGAAAACTAAGTTAAAGTTACTAAGACTAAGTAATGGTTTGGATAAGGCTAAGGTATACCACTAGCAAGCTTGTGGTTTGAAGAACCTACTGATTCATCATTAGCTTGTCACTAAGGAACCTCCTCATACAATAGTGAAATTATGCTCCTGTGCTTGAGATGTCAATCTCTATGTTTATAAAAAACTCTGTGATGAGGTCAAGCCTGTGACATGACAATGGGAAAACTGTTGAGAATAATTGATGGAAGTAAGTGCCTGTGCCTTTGGTGATTTGACTAGCTAGTAGGAGAAGGTAGTGTGGGCTCGTGACATCTTGTTTCAGCTCGTAATGGTAGAGCTATCGTTTCTTATTGAAGTAGTCAAAGGGTGGAGATGGTGGACCTCCAGATTCCATCTGAGATAATGAATGCATCAAGTAGTTAGTGGGTGTAGGTGGATAGTCCTCTAGAGTCCCCGTTTCAGCTAGAAAAATTGGTTTAATCCCTTAAGCACGCATACTCAAGTTCTGGAATCTAGATCGGGGGTGACTACCACAAGAAAGGCTTGGCTGCAATGTGTCTAAGGTTGGGTGGAGAGTTGAAATTCCAATCTCAGTTGTTGAGCACATTTTATATGATAATTGTATACTCAAGCCTTTGTACATTGATTGTAAAGCACATGTTTAATTTGTTGGCTTAAAGTCGGTTCCAGTATTAATTCAATGAATTGGTCTAATGCTTGTGATCTAATGTGGAGTGTGGATTTTTGCGTGCTTAAGGAATGTTGATTTCCTGTAAGATCCCTGAGCAATTGAATGGATTATTGTATGTACTCATGAGCTTATTTTCTTTTTATTATTAGCCTAAGAGTCCTATAGATCTTTGAACTATACTTGTGAGCTTGAAATTTGTCTAATGGGCCTAAGCATAAATTAATGGATAGATCTTTGTCTTATTTGTTATGAAATTAACAGAGTTGGCTTTGAGGCATTATTATCAACTACTAAGCTCAAGAAGGATCACATTATCTCTCTCTCTCTCTCTCTCTCTCTCTCTCTCTCTCTCCCTCTCCATCTCTCTCTCTCTATATATATATATATATTGTTGTTGTTGTTTGGGCTAATCCCTTAATGAATCAAAGAGTCTAGGTCTCGAGTCTCAATAGGCCCAAGAGTTATTGAGTGTCGTAACCAAGCATTGAGGGTGAGGGCGAGGGCTCAAGCATACATGCTCATATGTCGTGTAGATTGAAATTTATTTGTCCGAGGATAAAAGATAGATTCCCTATCAAGCCATATGGCTAGTAGCCATGACCAAGGGTGCATAGGTAGGGGAGCCCAAAGTTGTTAGATGCCAAAGGAATATTAGTGTCGTCCATGTCACCTCAAAAGTTTTACCTCAAAGATTTCGAAGGGAAGCCTAGATAAAACCCGTCGAGATTTAATTATCGGGACGACATGGTATAGTGGGTTCGTTTGCTTGGATTTTGGTGTAACCCAATGGAGGACCCTATATATATTTTTATAATGTGACATATGCATTTGTCTCGTAGCAGTGGGTCTAGTGGAACCCATGGCCAACCTAACATGCGTCACGGCCAAGAGCAACATGGATACACTTGAAATGCAAGAGGAGGTTGATGTTAGTATGACATGGTGACTTGGGTAGGACACATCACCTTGTCGATAAATATGCATGACGTCACCCCGTCAGTTCCATGTGGTGTTGGGTGCAAATTTCCTGGGATTTTATTTTCGGGAGGAGTTAGCAAGGTGAGTCGCCATGCATACAATATTGGAGCAAGGGAGCCTCGTTTTTTATCCATGTCACCTTGGAGGCTTAAAGAGTTAGGTCATCTTGACAACATTGAGTGCATCACAAAAGGGAATTGGTGGGGTGATGTGGAAGTGGTGGAGCCCAAGCGTAGGACCCCGAGGGAGGACAATATGACATGTTAGAGGGAGGGGTCCACAAAGGATCCATGTAACCTCGGTGCCTCTACCTCAACAAATTATTTAGGTGTTGGGTGCAACACCATCAAGATTTTATTACCAAGGTGATGTGGCCACATAGGGGCTCGACTGCCAATCATATATACCTACTAATCCTTGGTGTGTATTCACCCCCGCCATAAATGGTATCACCTGCATATGTGCCATGGTCACGAATGAGTTGACAATTTGGGTAGATCTGCCACGTGGTGATGAGGTTGCCATGATTTGGGTAACCACGTGGTAGTTCACATGATATGACGAGACTTGATAAGCTATAATTAAATAGGTCATATATTTTGATCCGGGAGTTGGATTGAGGAAAATTTTATATCATTGGAAGGTCTCGATGAGACAAATGCAACGATGTAATTTTTTTAAGTTGTCAAGAAAGTTGAAAAAATAAAAAAAATATAGACCCCATTTCGATAACGGGACATTGGAGGTCGGGTCATAAGAGTAACTATCTCATTCTACCCTTAGTAGGGGCTACAAATAATAGGGGGTGTGTTACAGAGTGGTATCAAAGCTTCTAGGTTCAACACTTGGACTAGATGGGTTATGTCTCAGAAGAAATCTAGACAAAGGTTCCAAATCTAGACCTTTGAGAATAACTTGGTACCATGTCATAGAATTGACATATCACTAGGTCCAATGCTTGGATATTTGGAGCTCGGGTGAAGCACTAACTATAAGTGTTTTAGCTGAATGTGGACATGATTGCATGCTATTTATAACATTTGATTGTGATTTGTAAGTTGGTTGCAAGGATGTTATGTTATGATTGATTTTATTGAAAAATGCAATGGTATTGTATGTGTTTGCTATTAGGCATCTTGAAGGTCTAAATAGTCTATTGTTGTGACCATGGATGCTTAGTATTTCTTTAGTTTTTTTTTCAGAAGTACATGCATGGTTTTGTGCATAATTGTTTAAGAGGTGTGTTCTTACACACTTGGGAGGAATGCACATGTGAATGATCATATGATATGAGTGATTAGGGAAATCCTTATGTCACTTGTATTGCACAACATGGTTGTTTCTAGTTGAATTTATATATTTATGTGTATTTTGATGGATGGGAGAATCCCATGTTCTCTTTGTTGTAAGACAAAGAGCCTCAATGGATTGGAGGAATAATGTTTGTACTCTATTAGAGAGTCAAGTAGTTTGATAATTGCTTGTTGTAGGTGTTGATTATAACACTATGATCATGGAACACATGTTTATTGTTTTCTTGTGCAAGTGAATGTTGGGTGTAGCATTGTAATGGAATGGGTGTGTGTTTAGTCATGATTGCATGCATGTCGTTGATGCATTTTGATCCGGATACTCTCAACTACCAGAATTAACCAAGATCTTTTACTTTTGTGAGTTTAGCAGAAATTCATGTGAAAGAGTATGAAAAACCACATGTGCATACTTTAAAGAAGAGGAAACATAATGACAACCATAAAATTGAAGAGCACACATAATCTGATAATAGAGTTCACCCAGTGTGGGCTACGTCTCCGGACCCGGTGTCAAGAGTGGGGAGGTCACTCCATTAAATGCTGCAATATGAGTGAGTACATGGTGCATTCTTTTTCATCACAAGGATAAACTCCCTCAACTAGAGTGGCATGTCTCTCCACGAGACGTTCTCTTATATGAACTCTCAATCATATGGGCCTTCTTTTAGTATGACAAGATATCTAATTCTCACATGAAGTAGCATACAAGTATCCTTCAAAAAAAAATCGTCAATAGGGATCTCAAAAACAAAATCATCATCTCAGCAAATCAAAAGAAAGACATGGCATCATTGCATCATATAGCTCCACTTCCGGGGATGGCCTAAAAATGCACAGCTCTGTTGAAGAAATGGACTGCACCATTGAATTTGTGGTACGAAATTGTGTCAAATGAATGTAAACTCGACCCCTTTCTGACACCATCAAAATCTGGACCCTCGGGAATCTCAAAGATTCCTTCTCGTTGGTTGATTAGAATTCTGCTACTCAGATGACAAATCTGACTTCACCACTGTGCTCCTTGTAAAAAACCGAGTAATTTGAGTATAAATTCGGCCCGTCAAAATTCGGCCCTTAGAGAATCTTTTAGATTCCTCATGATTCCGCAAAGATTCCTCTATGTACGTTTACTGAAATTTCGCTACTCAGATTATGAAATCGATCACTCCAACAGACTCTTGGCAAAATTCTGGTTCATTTGAGTATAAATTTGGCATGATTATGTCACTGAGAAAATTTGGCCCCAAGGGAATCTTATAGATTCCTCATGATTCCATAAAGATTACTCTTGGAAAGTTGACTGAAGATTAGCTACTTAGATCAGAAAACCTATCCTTCCATCAGACTCCTGGCAAAATTCTAGTTCATTTGAGTATAAATTTAGCATGATTTTGTCACTGTAAAAATTTGGCCCCAAGGGAATCTAAAAATTCCTCTTCTACATCGGAGAATATTCTTCTCGAAATCTGTGCGAGGCATGGTTCAACTGCCTTGACATCCGTGTGTGCTCCTCCAATTTTTTTGGCGAATGACATTTTAGGTTTTTATATAAAGTATCGGGAATTTTTTTTAGTGAAGCTCCTTGGTTGTTTTGGTTGGGCGCTAAAATAAGCCTGGGGCAGGCCCGGTTTCCAACCCTGTGACCTTGCCAAAATATTTGGCGGATAACATTTTATTTGGTGTCATTTTAATTTTTTTCAACATTTTGTGGTGAGTAGCTAGTTATGGGGTTGTCGATGGAGGGCCGGCGTGGGTTCAACACTTGTCAGCCCCGCGTTTTGTGTTATGATTTTTGAACGACTAACCATATATATATTTTTCCTATTTTTTTTTTAATTTTTTTTTTTATTATCAAATTTAAAAATATTGTTTCAAAATCTTTGACCAGATTTTTAGGCTTACTGGGCAAATTAAAGAGGTGACAAAGTCGCCCGTTCTAGTCGCTAGAATCTGTTGCCGATAAGTGCCAAAATTTTGCCTCGTCAGTGGCCGCCAAATTTAGCGGCTTTTGCCAAATTTAGTAGCATCTTCCAAATTTAGTCAGACCTCTAATTTTAGCTTACCTCCAAATTTAGTTAGCGCTCTTGCCAAATTTAGCCAATGGGCATAGTTTGACCAAAACTTTGACTGGCCATAAATTTCATGTACAAACTTGGATTGAGGTTTCATTTGTGCCATTGGAAATATTGCGACGAGTCTTCGAACTTACCCTAGTTTCAATTCAATCTAAGAAGTTTGATTTTTGAGCTTCTCCTGAACCCTTTTGGATCATTGAGCATCTCTGGAGCCACCTGGATCATTCCTTCCCATTGAGGATCTTTTGGTCCTCCAAAAGCATGAGCATAATCTACATCTGTTGTGTTAAATTGTATTCACAAGAAGTGTCCCGGCAGGTCACACTTCTTTCTCCTTCACCCTTGTTCTTCAAAGCCATAGGTGATGAACCGACACTTGCATCCTCTACAAACCTGTAATACTATATTTGCAAACTACTTGTTCAATTACATGAACAAGAATGACCCACTCATCCCCATACCTGCCAAGAGTTTATAAGACACACTCTTTGGTCAAGTCTACATCATAATAGAAACCAATACCCCAATTGTCAACAAAATGCCAAAAACATCATCGTTGCTTTAATAAGCGATGGAAAACACATCATCGCTTTTACAATTATATCTCAACGCATGATTTACAAAATGTAGCCATGACAAGCTACTATATCTTGTAAAACTGTTAGGTCCCTATAATACTAGTGATTCCCCCATTACTATTCTCGTTGTATCCCTTATTAATATTGTTGTGCCCCTATTGTCCCCATATTGTTATTATTGTGCCCCATAGAATCCCTTTAATGTTATTTTTGTGCCTTTATATTATTATTGTTAGGTCGACTTGGTTATATTGTGACCCCTTAGACTCCTATATATAGAAATGAGGTTTTGTCATTTGAATCATCCAAGAATTATTCATTTGTGTAATGTAAAGGAGGTCGCCCCCTCGAAGAGGCTGAATTATAAGGCGTTGATATATCTTTTCTATCTTTTTGTGAGCTGGTTTCATAACATTTGGTATCAGAGCTTTGAATCTAGGGTTTCGCTGCTCCAAACAGGTCAGCGTGGCATTTGCGCTATAACCTTTTTGTGCGACATTTCAGGTGCTAAAAAAAAACAATTTGGGTTGAAATCATTCTGAACCTTGGGTTCGAATTTCAGAGCCTTTTGTGTTATATTTCTAGAGATATGATATGATGAAGTTGGCCTTTTTTGCAGACTCCCGGATTACATTCTAAACAGGTGACCTGGGGAAAATAGTCATAACTTTTGTTTTGAGCATCAGATTGAAATTTCGTAAGAAGTTACAGAAAGAGGACGGACTGTAGTTTCCTGTGTATGTTTTTCAGATCTTAAGGTAAAAATAGTGACACATGGCACTTCATACAAGTTCACACTTATGAAAAGGTATATAATTAGGTCATCTTGGGAGATTGTACATAATGCTTTCCTGGAGAATCTAAATTCGATCAGACTGGTGGCATTGGAAAGAGGACGCAGAGGGATACTTCAGGTCACAATTTCAGAACTGGAAGATCCAAAATTACAGAGATACATCAAATGCAATATCAAGCTCCTACAAAGTGAAAAAAGGTGTGTAGATTTTTTTAAATTTTTGCATAAACTTGGTTTGAAAAATTAGTTTGAAGGAATTCAAAGAGCATAGTAAAGCATTATTATCGGTAATTGATGCCCCGAAGAAATAAAAAGGAAACACTTAGTAAGCAACCTGAAAGCTATAGCATGAATCATGAAGAAGAGGAAGAAATGCAACATGATATATCAAAATTACGAGACCAAGTGCAACAAATGTCACT
>APFE030059071.1:0-16279 GCA_000404065.3 Pinus taeda
TTGGAGCAGCTAAACCCTAGAATCCAAAGCTCTGATACCAAATGTTATGAAACCAGCTCACAAAAAGATAGAAAAGAGAGATCCACGCCTTAGAATTCAGCCTCTTCGAGGGGGCAACCTCCTTTACATTACATAAATGAACAATTCTCTGATGATACAAATGACAAAACCTCCTTTCTATATATAGGAGTCTAAGGAGAAGGAGTCACAATATAACCTAGCCGACCTAACAATAATAATATAAAGCCACAAAAATAACAATAGAGGGATTGTATGGAGCATAATAATAATAATATGGGAACAATAGGGGCACAACAATATTAATAAGGGATACAACTACAATAGTAATGGAATAATCACTAGTATTATAGGGACCAAACAAGAACTCCCCCTTTCTCGCCCCTCCATGGTATCCAACTCCAATATTCTACCCCAATCCCTAGTTCTACGTAGTTTCCTTCTTGTTCTGTCTTCCGTTACTCCCTATTAAGTTTTGTATGTTGCCAAGCTTTTACATACATATTGTTTTCACAAACATCATTGAATTGTATGGCTGAGGAGAAATTAGCAAAGGCAATGACAAAGGCTTTGAAAAGGTAAAAATGCATTATTGGTATTTTGTTTATGAAAATAAAGGAAAATATGAGAAAAGGGAGGTGAAAGGTCAGAAGTTGCATGTGAGGAGGAAATTGAAGGAAAATTAAGGAAAATGAAGAAATAAGGCGCATAAATAATAAAAATATATCGGAGCATTAGTTTGGGGACGTTTTCTATTTCTTTAGAATTAATGTTAAAGAGGAGAGGATAACCAGGAGGACAAGGAAAGAAAACAAGAAAAGGAAGGACAAGGAAAGCAAAGGAACACAAGAATCAATAAAGGAAAGGTTTCATCAAGCAACTTAATGAGAATATTTTCAAGTAAGATGTGGCATATATAATTTCCTAGTTGGTTTTGGCATGCATGTTATGTGCATGTCTGTATTCAATCAATTTGTTGTCATTTGCATGGGTTTTGTCAGGTTTGAACTATGGTTTTAGCCTTTTCTTTCCATTTGTACATAACCATGGTGTGAGGGGATTCTTTCTTGGTTAGCTATCAATTAACGAAACGTTTTGGTTCTGCATGAGGTGGTCTGAGGAAAACCCCAAGGGTTAGGGGTGGAAATGGTTTTCTCTAGGAAGCCCTAAATAGGTGGGTGGAGACAACAAAATTCCTCAAGGGATGGTTAAATAATTTTGATGCATCCAAGCTCAGTCTGGTTTTCTAATCTAGGGACTAGCTTAGTTGAGATTATGGTATGGTGAGGGTAGAGGTGGTTTACGCTATGGATTCCTTTGTTTATTTGTGGATTGGTTTATCCCATGAGATCCCACATTCTATCATGGAATATGGAGTGGGGGTGGATGAAAGAAATATTGTTTTCACCCAATCTTATCTTGTCTTGGATAAGTAATTATACTTGTTATTATGTGGCTTTAATAGTTGTTCTATCATTGTTATCTACCTCATAATATGTTGGTTATAAACATGGTTATATGATAGATCTAAGTATGCCTCTTATCACATTTAATTAATGAATGTCTTCTTAATGAATGCATGACCTAATTGGTGTTACAAAAAATTTGTGAGAAGGCATTTTTCCTTCCAGATAAGTTTCAAATCCCTGTGTTCAAATATGCATTCATGATGTGTAGGTTGCATGTTTAACATGTGTTGAATAAAATATTTGTCCTTTTTGGGAGTGGTTAGGTAAATTTCTTCTTCAGTTTTTTGGTTTATAATATTTTTTTCTGCGTTATTCATCATTCCTGGAAGTTTCATTGAGTTCTAGGTGGAGGCTTGAATCCTAGCCCTGAAAACGTGGCTTAGAGTTCAAGGTCAATGGTATAAAACTAATTGGAAAAGTTCATAGTGACAAGGAAGAAGCAATATGGTAGCGATCAGATGCTTAAAATTTCTTAGAGGCATTGTCATGGGAGTGACTGAGAGCATAGGTCAGTGAAAAAGAGATTTAGATTAGGCGTTGGACACCTAGAAGGGTTGGGTAGCTCCTAGAGGTCCTGTAATACATGAGGTAAGTCGATAAGGTCTTAAGTTGTCAAATCCATTTTCTTAAGGTCATATAGGAGGTTGAGTCCTATCATAATGACCCTTAGCTCATAGTTACCCTGGAAAAACTGGTAAAAGATGATAAATGTTGGAGGAGGCAATTACAAGGTGGTATTAGAGTGGATTGTGCTCCCTTTGGGTAAAATTTTATGTTGTCAAGGTTATTATTTCCATGCATGGGGTCATGGTATATAGCTGGTATGGTCATGTATGATGTTGGTATGGAACTGGAATAAGACATGGGAAATAAGATTTTGGTAGCAAGGTTTTATTAGCTTAATAGAATTACCTGCACAAAGGAAGAATGGTCGGCATAACTTGAAACTTCATTTCATCCCTTCATGCAATGCACATTCTAGAGGGTGTTTACCTTATCCATCAGTCCAAGCAGTCAGTTCCCAATTAAGAAATTATTTTAAAAAATGAAAAATCTATGAGCTAAAATCTCAGACAGAAATGTGAGATGTTAGTAGGTTGCATGCAACCTGACTAGCTGACTTAGAATGAGGTGATCACATTTGGTCTCTTGTATTAAAAGGATATCAGGATTTCCTTTAGAAATCTTTCTTTTTAGAATGTGATGCTTGATTTTTCCATTATGGCCCCTTATAATCCATACGAGAACCTTGATCATTGAGATTTTAGAGGAGGAAAGAAAGTGTTCATGGGGAAAATCTCCCTGAATTGCCTAGAAATTCACACAGATCTTGAATTAATTGTCTATCAATTTTAAAATCTTTCTTTTTGGGCTCTTCAACTTCGAAGGAATGTGATGACCCAACTAAGATACAAATTTTAAGATCGATTAAAACCCAATTTGGATTAATATTCAACTTGTAAATATTCCAAAGAAATAATAAAACCCCTATAGATCATTTACTCATCATGAATAGGTGCAATCCATGTGGGTCTCACACAACAACCACATCATCTTATATCAAGGAAATAGAAAAATATGCTCCATGAGGTTTCTCACATGTAGATTCTCATAAAACTATGAAAATAAATATAAATGAAAAAAAGAAAAAGATAAATGAAAGAATTATGTAAAATATTATTTAATAAAATTAATTAACCAATATTAAAAGTTAATATGTATTTCACAGAAACTGAAATTCTAAATTAATATAATTATTATTTTGTAAAAATAATAAAATTACAAACATATTAAAAGTAATATACTTTGCAAAGATTTAAAAAAAAATATAATCTTTAATATGATTTGGTTAAAAGCACACAACACTAAAGGAACCCCAAAACAAGAATAGGAAAAAAGAGGCTATGGCACCAATCATGAAATTAAAATATATTGGCTCGTCAATTGAATTAGACTGAATTTAAGATATATAATGTTTAAAATATTTTTTTTAATTATAAATGAATTTGAATACATTATATTTTATTTTCGATTTATTATAATATTTATACGAGCAAATTGTATTAACTTTAATAATATATTTACATTATATATATTTAATATTAAAATAATTAATTTAAGATGAAGTTTTGAGAACATAAAATTTTATATTATTATTATTATTTATTAAATGAGTATATAATTTTTTTTAATAAATGTTACAATAGTTTTAATAGAACTTACTTTTATTTTATTACTTTGTTCTTTTAATATTATTTTATAATCTAACATTACAATAACATAACATCATATTTAGTATTTTCTATATATATATTTATATCATGTTAGACAGTAAATCACCTCTATCGTTTAAATATCTTTAGTAACCTAATGAGATGATTTTCAATATTTAAAAAAAATAAAATGAAATTTAAAATTTTATTAATTATGATATGAATCAATATAACAATTTTTTTTTGCTCTACTATATAAATTCTAGGGTTTTTTCTACATATTTATCTATCTATTCTTCACTTTGTAAGAGGGGATCTACCCCCTTCGGGAGTTCCTAATGAGTATAAATACGTTGGTATTCCCAATGAATCTCCTCACATATGGCATCCTTTTCAAAGATCAACTAAGCAAAGAGGGGATTATGTGGCTTATGTTTTTGCAAAAAACTGTTCATTAGATGCATTGTGGTAGCCTAAGAATCTAGGGTGGTTTGTGTGAAAGGAAGTGCAAGATCCAAAATATGAGCTTAAATATAGTAAGATTAGCTAATATATCCAATATATGTAGGATCATGAACTGATGTGAAAATTTATGATGGCCCTCTAAAAAGGTTTTGATTGGGTGGATCTAAAATAAATGCAACACCCAATGTCAAATAGAATTGGAGTTAGGGGCTAAGATTTGTTCTCAAAGATATTTAGTTTAGATAGGAAGATAGATCAAAGGATTTTGAAATGGAGGCATATTTTTTTAGCAATTCAAAGCTCTTAATGTGATTATGGAATGAGCATTATAATACATAGGAGGAGGATTTCCTTGCTGCCTCGATGTGGGTCCATCTCTTTTATCTTCCCAAGCCATATTTGGAGGTGGAAAGCCTTGAAGGCATCAAAAGTGCCATCAAAAAACTTTTCATGCTATTGGTACACTTCTTAGGCATGGATTTATGTATTCATGAATTTATCCTACTCTATTCCATAAATACACATACTATCATGATAGCGTTTGGAAGAAATCTTTAGATTACGAAAATGTCCCCTTTAGATGTTGGCATTGTCATGAATATGGATATATTATTAGGGATTGTCCAATTATTACCAAGTAATAGTTTAAAAAAAAATGCTTCTCAAAAAGATACATTTCATTCATGGAAAATCCCCCAATGAAGAAGAAATTTGATTGCCTAGGGTACACCAAATCCTAATCAAATCCATATATCAAAAATAGACAATTCGAAGGAGCCCCAAGAGAAATTCAACATTCCATCAACCATGCAATTAGGAAAAGGTAAATCCCATATCCACTTAGATGTAATGCAAAAGTATGTTAAGTGGCAGTAGAAATATTCATTACCACAGGAAATGATAAGGTCCCCATTGAAAAAGGATAAACTAAAAGACCTGCTAGAAGATATGGATTTGGATGACCGATGACTGATTTCCCTTGTGGCGTAATGACATGGAAAATATGTTAAGGACATGTTATCTCAAGAGGTTATAATTTTGTGTAAGGTCCATCTTCAAAGAAAATGGTTGGAATTGATTTCCTCACACTTCAATCTTGGGTTTAAATGATGGACTTCAAGGTGGTCTCGAGTAAAGAAGCTAAAAACGAGGTTGCAATAGCAACATGAAACTAATCCAAGAAAACACTCGCAAGTGAACTTGGGGAAAGTCATGCAAAAGTCACATGAATTTTCCTCTTGAAATCAAAGTCTTCCATGCAGTTATCATTATCATAGTCATTTTTTGCTAGGAAGATTATTAGTTTCAAAAAACCACTGTATTTTAGTCTTGGTTTGGAAATTCAAGCTATATGTAACTTTTTCTTATGAATGAAAAGATCCATTTATCCAACAAAATCAAGAAGAATAACTAATATAACTATATAAATAGTTCATAAACATTAAATTACTTTATCCATATCAATTTAGTAATGTGAAATGTGTCATAAAGTGATTTTTTAATTATAATTAGACTTAAGAATATAACTTTTTACTCTTTAAATTATATAATTAAATTAGTGTTATCATTTTTTAAATTATAAAATTCATATTTTTATAAATTTGACATACTAGTGATACTTTACCAACAAGAAACATTTTTTTTTTTTTATATTTGGTATTTTTTTATAATTTATATAAAATAGATTGTAATCTCATTACCTACTGAATATATTATTGTTGCAACATGTAATATTAAAATCATTAATAATAAGCCAAAAAAAAAAATTAGAACCTACTCAAATGCTATTAAAATCATTAGTAGAGGAAAAAAAATTGGACATCGATCTTTATAACTACTGGATAAAAAATTGTGAAGACTGTATATATTCTAAAATAATTGAAGTAAATATTGATATGAGTTTGTATCTTTTCTCTCCTATAAAATGAGTTCAATTAATTAATAACATAGATTTATTTAATTTGGATTATAAAATGTAAAGAGAAATAAAGATTTTAAGATATAAATCTCATTTGTGGAAATTCGAGGAAGCCTTTTATGATAAATTTGATTAGCTTTAAGTATTTATTCTAAACTTAAATAGATATTACTAGTCATAATTCAATTCATATATATATATATAATATATATATATATAAGAGCTTCTAAGGTTATCGCAATTGTAAAAGTTATCACCCACATTAAAATATCCAACATGTGTCAAGACGCTCGAACTTATATGTAATTTTTTATTCAATGTAAATTAACACAATATAACCAATTTAGAATTTAGAATCTAATATATAATGAAATATGTTAATTTTTTAATCTAAAATTGTAACAATCGAAAATTTAAATATTCATCTAATTTAAATATTCATCTAATTATATCAATTATGCAGCTTATAATCATCACACCCAATTATTCAACTATTTAACATAGAATTTTCAAAAACACGAGTGCAGATGACTTACGTGTATCAACGATATTCCTTGTACTTTTGGAGTTGAATGCTCCTTGAATTCAGCGAACTGAAACAAATATTTTGGGTATGACTCTCCACCCAACCGTATACTCAACTGTACATAATATTTCTGCAACTGGCCACCCCCGAGCCTTAATGAATATATTACTATGAGGGAATCCTTTGTCCCAAAATACTTTTCTCCCAAGAGAATAGATGAAGGAACGGATGAATCACATCCTCTTCATCATCCATTAAATAGACAAAAAAATGGAAAGGGGACCGCATGCACACATTCCATGTGTAAACATGCAAGTTTTATTTCTTTATTTTAATTTTTACTTAATTTACTATTTCTCTAATTTAACTCTTCCTTATATTATTCCCTTTTACTTTTTAGTAACTTTACTTATTTTTAATATTTTTTAAGTTTACTTTTATATATATTTATTTAGAACTCCAATTTATTATTTACTATTTTATTTATTTATTATTCTCATATTTTCCTCATTGTTTATTATTTATCTACTATTATTATATTTTCTTTATTATTTATTATTTATTTACTATTATTTATTTCCTTTATTTACTTTTCATTATATCATTATTATTTTTCTGTTTATTTATATTAATCTACTTATATTTTATATTTATTATAATTATTTTTATTTTTTTATTATTATTAGGGAACATTACATACTCCCTCTCATTAAAGAACTTCATCCCGAAGTTAAGTTGAATCCTTTAACTTAATTTTATTTATTTATTACTTCACATTATCCTTGCAAGCTCTATTGAACTAGTATAACCAGCAGGCATTGAAAATTTCCGCGACACCTGAGAAATCTCAAGGAATCTCTGTCCTTTTTCCCACTTTTGGAGCTAGGCATCAGCCTCATCATTCTGTACCATAACCCAAAGTTAGCTCTAAGTATTGCACCCAGCTTAGATTGCAGTTGCCCCAAGGTAGGCATCTCGTCCCAGTACTCAATTTCTTTAGGCATCTCACAAGGTTGGCCAACTCACTCCACAGTCAATAAGAACACAAACCCAGGAATCAATGTCTTTACATGCTTACCAAAATTCAACGTCCCATTCTAATATTAGGCACTTGGCCTCCAATATCAGTGATTTAGCCTCCTCAAGGTGGTCCCATAGCCTCTCGAGAGTTGTTAGATCTATACAAGATAAAGGGACCACTAACATATGTAGTGTTGATTGAGTTTGCCTCTAGCCCATATGGCGTTACATATTCTCCCTTGCAGGTATGGGCATCCATGAGATCATGAAATAAGCAAACCCTTGAGACACATTATTGGATTTCTTGTCAATCACCACATCTCAAAATACATCCGATGCATTAGTTATAATTATAACATCATAGAAGATAACCCACATGCAAAATATTGCATGTCATCATGACAACATAACATCTTTGTTATCACAAAATTTTGCATGTCATAAATCTATATACAATTAGCACATACTTCACATCATAATATTCTCCTAAGTTATAAAATCAGCATATCAACATCAAAGACATATCATCACATAATAAGTGCCATGTCAATATACCTCATACATTAACATCATAATCACTATGCATATCATATTCCTAATAAACATACAACATAATGAACATAAAAATTATATAAACAAGCACCACATATGCATCATTAACCTCTCATCATAACTATACTGTTTACCACACACCACCACCTCATGAAACATCATTAATATGAGAATAATCTCAATACTTATAAGATATAAAACAATAATACACTATATGCGTTCTTATCGTACTTCACAAAATCAGTTCCATTTCCTTGTATAAATAATGAATACCAACTAGGAAATAAGAATATTCAACATCCCTCTAGGTTGTAGGCTATCTCACAAATACTATTAGTGTCATGTTTTCATCAAGGTACCAATTACTTTTCATTAATCATTTCCACATCTGTCAACTAGGAAGTTGATGATTTACATGTAGGTATATTGATTTATGTACATCACTAAATTTTAAATGATACTCATCATCTTGAGACTTAATCTCTTGTCATGTAATCATCCTTCCCCGAGGAAGTTTTAGTGGAATTCATTCTTAAGATATTACTTGGTGTACAAACATTCTCTAAATTATCAATATAAATTAAAATTCCATGATCATTATACATAGTTTTCTTATCCAAATGATATATATACACTAGGTCATCATTATTTAAGTCTTATGCCACGTTTAATCCACCTTCATGAGGGCTTGTTGTCCCTTGGTGATTTATCCATCACACATTTAATTGTTATTGTACATCCACAAAATATCTACTTATTTCATTGAGTTCCCATCTTGATACCGCTTTTCATAGCTTCATACACAAAGTTTTATCTTTAGTCTACATAGTTTATTTCCTTTCTCCAAAAGTTAAATGATTGTTATCCTTGAAATGTTTCTCCAGTTTATCACTTGTCATTTCTCACCAATTAGAAGTATTCACAAATTCCAATCTTGAGACTTCTAAATTTTGTAGGTCATCATTATGACTCATACCAATCATATTAATCAATCTACTCATCAATATTCTTAAGATAACTTTCTAGACATAGACCTCATAATTTAGCCCTAGACACTAATACATTTTCATAGCTCCCTTCACACTTTAATGTTATGGACCTTAAGAACTGTATGAAATTTAATTAGCTACTCCAATTTTAAAATTTCATATCATTTTTATTCACATGAAAACCATGCTCAACTATTACTAATGTTGGACTTACCATGAAAACAATACCTTAATGCTAATGCATTTTTTGAGTTTCCACTCCCAAAATCTTCGCAATTTCTATGTTTATCTTCTTTATTCACGTGCTACAAACATTCATGGATTATGTAATCATAGTTTACCATAATTCCTACAACTCTAATAACTCCATAATTATCATGATAATTAAACTTCATTAATTGTTATCAATCCCTATTGCAAAATCTTCCATCATATTCTAGGATAGTTTATTACTTCTTGTTAATTTCTTATGCTTGTTTGTGAAACTTCCACTCATTTCCTTAAGTATCTATCCAATACTATTTTCTCATTATTCCAAGTTTATCATGGTCACCATTACTACCGTTCATTATCATTAATAATAGATTTATAAGAACCTTCCTTGTCATTCCTTCTTATATAACTTCATATGCTATTTAGAATAAGGAGTTATCTTAGAACCCCTCCCTTTTTATTCTTTTAATAATTTTTAATATCCTTGTCTCCTTATACTTATTTTTAAACAATGCTAGTTGTTATCACTATTATTTAAATTTTGTATCATTTTCCTTCCCCTTTCTAAGAGGAGATATCCTTGAAACAAAGTCATGCCATCTTGAATTCTATTCTATAAGCACTTTAAATATATTCCACACCCACTTTAAATACATTCCACATGAAACTCCTAATTATTTATGGATTGTATATCATACTAATATTTTCCATTTGATAAGAAAACATGATAATTGATGAACATTACCTCCTTTCATTTATATCACTAAATTCTCACTTCCAAATTACATCATTCTTAGTTGGTTGTCATAGTAACCATCACCCCATAGTTTCATCATAAATAAGTCTGATTTTTTTTTTGGATTTGCCCCCATCTCATTTGGATATAAAAAACTTAAAACACTTCAACCTTCCAATATTTTGTTAACTTTCCACAATGGATCACTCTAAAAGTTGTACATCTTAAGAAGTTGAAACATACATATCTTAGTGAAATGAAATTCATATAGTTATCTTTTAATACAACCTCTTCAAGACACATGACTTACATTAATTTCAAAATAATCAATTTGTACATAATCCACCTTAATTCACTTAAATATGATTTTCCACGCCTAGTTTGCACATGTAACTACGTAGCTTTAGCCTATTATTAGCCTTGAATGTTAATTCATATTTGATGACCTCTTCCTAATGTTCATGGTTAGGATTTCATTACAATTATTTCCTTCTGCATGAGGAGGCTACATCGTTAGAGAAAATTCAACCAACAAACTACCAACATTCATCATGAATCCAAATTTCAATCACGCCATCTTACTTAACCAACTAATCAAGATCATTATTACTAGGTTCTTATTTATTCACTTCTCCTCCAATATAAATAATCAAATATGATCTCAATCCTTGCATCTTGTCATTTTTTATTTCATCTTCTCTTTTCTTTAATGTTCAAATAAATTCTTAATCAATTATTTTTTTTCTAAATATGTCTACTTCTATATTAATACAAAAATATAGTACATCGAGGTCATGGCGTCTTGAAAGTGAGCCTGGAGGATCAGAATGTTTACACAATAACTTATCAGTGTTTAGTGATAAACCAGCTAAGTGTTGCATTGGAGAACTGCCAAGAGCCTCACCGTGACTTGAGCAACAAATAAAAAAGAAACCCCAATGTTTTACATGGAACTATAACTTGAACGGGGGCCTTATTACAACAATTACTGGAAGAACCAGATCATAACTAATAAGCCGAGAGACACTACTTGAAAAATAAATTTGAATACTAACTTCAAAAGCAGCAAAGTCTGTAGACAAGGCTAGAGACCAAGGGCTGGCAGGGTGCCTTCTTCGCGGTGGAGACTGGCTATTTAATCACCATGGGGAGGATGAGGCTATTCTTCGACTAGGCGGCAGCCAAATTGGTAATTTTCTTCGTCCTCAGAGGGGTGGCCCTCTCTGCAAGCTGATAAACTCGGGCCTTCCTGATCTTTCAAGATTTGGGAAGCCGTGCTTTTGCCTGAGCCTGAAGCTTTTCTCGGAACATAGTTCATCTGGACAATGCCAAGTTTATCATTCGCTGTCTTTTCTGTCATCGTCCCAAGGGAACCTACAACCTGAACAACATTGATTTCCTTGAGCTCGATGGTAACAGAGGCTATGAAGGAGAGATTGTCGTGACTATAAGGGAACTGGAACTGAGCAGAGTTAGAGTTGAGGGAGCTCGTTGCCACATTGTGTATAACTTTGCCTCTGCCCCATCCACTTCTTGTAGCTGGATATCGATCCATGCTGAAATCCGAACAGAAAGTCGAAGAATCTATTGTAGAGGAGGATGCTTGGCGGCCTGTTCACCCCCTGGAGCTGCCCTTCCTACTGCTCATCCTCTGACATAGTTTCGGCATATCCAACAGACCAGGTTGTTCCAGGCATCTTGAGAGACTAAGGAGGCAGGAAAGGTTAAGCGCAGGCTTGGCCTTAGTATCCAGAAGGCCGAGATGGAGAGCAGAGACTAAGAGGCTAGCTAGATTGCAGATGAGGCAGGGAGGGATCTGTAAGCGCATCTAGCAATTCTCCCAAGTAGCGAGGACCCAGAGAATCCCTGGAGTGGTTTGAGGGCAGACCTCCACTGTAGCGAAGGAGGGAATTGAGTGAAGAGGAGAAATGTGAATGCTGCAAGTGGACGGCGTCATGTTAAGGGGAAAAACCGGAGGAGAAAGAGAGTCATGCTGCATTAATGTGGCATAAATCTTGTACGCAGGGGAATTAAGAGAAGATGTTGTGGGAGAAGGAGTGGCGGATGAGAGGAGCCACGCGCCCCCCCAAGCAGTTGTCCACGCACACGAAACTATACCCTGATCAGACACCCGGATCCGGGAAATTCTTTATCAATTATTAATTTACACTCAAATTTATTATTAAACCAAATACCACACTCATACTTATTATAAATAATAATTTTATAAACCTTCATACAATAAAATGTTTTTTTTTTCTAAATTAGTCTACTTCTATATTAATACAAAATATTCATACAACGAGATGAGGGTCTCAAAATTTCCAGCCCATGTAACAACATACTGATAGTGCACAGTGGACTAACTGTCTCAAGACTTGCAAAAACTAGCTTAGGACTTAGAATCGCTAAGTCCAAAACTAAAGACTCTGAATCTTGACAGTGACACCATTTTGACTTGAAAGCCACCTTAGTCAAAATATTAACTGACCGACATGGAATGTTGCCCAGGCAGGGGATACCGGCCCTCAAGAAGAGTTGTAAAGACTTGTTACCGGACACTACATGCTTAGGATAGACAAATCCTCTGTTAACAAATAAACAAGACCGAAAACACTCAAACATGAGAGGTATGGACCACCGCATTCGACCAATGAACAAAACCAGGGAAACGCAAGCCTGTTCAGTCCTCATGCTGAGTTGGAGGTTGTTCCTGAATGATGCAATGGCCAAAATGCTCTAGTTCTTCATACTCCAGGGAATGTCCCTCTGCTCTAGCACTATCTTCTGCTGCAGGAGTGCTTGGGTCAGCTTGAGTGGGCATATTCTGAATTACACAGCCTCTATTATCCTGTCTTTGTTTAGTCACATTCATCGTGGGAGTTGTCTGGTGTTCCATCCTCTGTTACTAAGGAATTCCTGAGCCTGTTGTCTCCGAACCCCCAGCTTGCTCATTCAGTTCAACAGTGACCGAAACAATGAAGGAGGAATTACCCAGTCTACAGGGGAGGTCGAAGCGAGACGTGTACGTTCTGGTGTGCTGAGAACTCATCTTTGTCATTATCTAGCCCCTTTCTCTGCCACGCCCTCTCCTGGTCGCCGGATAGCCGTATAAAGTATAGTTTGAGGCCTCAAACGAGGGGTTCGAAGTTGTGGATGACACCTGGTGAAGGATCCGGCCCCGAGAGCTGCCTCTCCTGCTTCCCATTCTGGGGCGCTCTCTAGGCATTTTGATATTAACTATGGAAGCGAAACAAATAGTTATCGAGGATATAGCACAATTGCTACCTGGGAGAAATCGTAGCCGGTGGAAAGGAGCGTGAAGGCCTGAGATTTTGTTAACTTTCCGCACTAGAGCCAGAAAATGTTCTGAACTGTCTCTGGCACCCGAACCTTCACCCTTGTTTTGCCCGGAAATGCTGATGAGAAGAGTGATAATGTAGATTATGCTCTGCTTCATTGCAGATCGATTATTACAATGCAATCCGGTTATTAATGTTGTAATGATTTTTAATGTGTGAATCATTAAGTGTTGCATCATGCAGCTCCATCTGGCTGCAGTAAGCATCCACACACCCCCCGCCGGACCATCCTTGTATTAGGTGCTAGAAAGTTCACCCGCATCCGGGATTCATACAATAAAATATTACAACGTACTTCTAAAACATAATAAAATAGAATGATATCTTGTCAATTCTAAGAAAATACTTTAAAATTAACTAAAAAAATTCAACCTTCATTACCCATTTCAACATAGTACTTTAACAATAATTAAACAAATTCAAACTCTTTCATCGAGTTTATTAAATGGATGAAGCCACATCTTTTAAATGTTGTCTCAATCTTTAAAGTTGCTACTCATTTTTATACTATATATTAATATATATTCTACACAACATTCATTATTAATATTTCACCTCATTTTATTTATTTATTTATTATATAACTAGATTTATATTTCCAAATAGCAAACTTTGTCAAAAAGAAAAATTTAGGCACAAATATTTATTACCCCTAACCTTATTTAAACTATTTTTTAGTATTTCTTTATTTATTTATTATAGAAAGAAATTTTTGTTCCTCACATGAGTTGGATTTGCTTCAAAAGCTATTAAAAACTTGACTTTGAATTATTATGCTTTATCTTTATCCCATCCTTGTGATTGATTCAAATGGACGGAAGAGGGAGAAAGCCTAGGAGGCAAGCTAACAATTTTCATAGATTTATGATATTGATTTTTTATTTTTTTTACTACTTTATTTCGTTCATTAAAAGATAATTTAAATAATGAAATTATAAAAAAAATGAATATAACAAAGATTAACATAACTAAAAAAAAGTATCATGTTATACATTAAATAGTTGACATGTTTTCTATGAAAATCTATCCATAGGAGGAAAAAATCACTACCCTTTTACGGTCCTCTAAAATCATGTATATATATATATATTTATTCAAACCATAAATACAATTTTGTTTTAACTATCTCCCATGTACTTTTATAAAAACCATCTATTTCCACCTATTTTTTTTAATAGACACACAAACACACACACACATATATATAAGCCTCTCTTAAAATGTTATTATATCATCATTATTATAATTTTACATATACCTAATACTTATATTATTAATAATTATGTATGTGATAACAAATTAACTAAAACTTCTCCTTAAGTTTTGGGTTTTGGTTTTGAGTTTGAGATATAGCTTTAGTTATCTATAACTAATTTATAATTAAGAATATAAATTTTAGTTATTTATAAATAGTTTTTATTCCAGCTAGTTCTAAAATAATTTTTAGTTTAAAAAATAAATCAAAAAGTTTAATATAACACTAAAATAACTTTCCTAACGAGTTATATATAACTAACATAAATAACTTTTAATTTAAATAAACAATAATAATAAAATTTAAAATACTTTTAGTGAGTAACTAGTTTTGAGTTTGAAACCTAACTTTTTAGTTATCGGTTTTCAATTTGAAATATAGCTATTTTTTATCTCAAATAACTTTTACTTACAATAACATCACAAAGTTTATAATAACAATTATATAAAAAATTAACTTAATATATTTTTGATTTAAATCAATGAAAAAATTGAAATAAATTTTTAGCTTTTTTATATTTAATAAGTAAAAGTTATAATTTGAGATTAATAACTTAGGCTTATATATTACTAAATGGGCTTCTTTATTTAAAAAAAAAAAAAACATAATAATGTATTTAAGGTATCCATGTTATTATATTGTAGAGTATGTATATACATCCAAAAATTATTAAAAAGATAGAGTATCTACTTTCACAAGAGCAATAATATTTATTT
The DNA here is from genome assembly GCA_000404065.3 of Pinus taeda. Classification (NCBI taxonomy): domain Eukaryota; kingdom Viridiplantae; phylum Streptophyta; class Pinopsida; order Pinales; family Pinaceae; genus Pinus; species Pinus taeda. The sequence goes on from APFE030059071.1 coordinate 15,453, forward strand.
AATAATTTTCATAATAATTATTGTAAAAACAACGATATCTATTTAATAATTTTCATAGTAATTATTGTAAAAATAATGCTATTTATTTAATAATTTTCCTAGTAATTATTCTAAAAGTAATGATATTTATTTAATAATTTATATATAGTTAATTTAAAAAAAAAGTTAAAATGTATGTATTTCTCAAATTTTTTTCATTAAATTTTCTCCTTGTCATCGCAAGCAAATGCTTGAACGAATTTAAGTAAGTAATTTTTGGTCAAACTTTTTATCTAAAGGTCATATAGAGTCCGAACCGATATCATATGTAACAACACACAAAATTTAAAATATACAATAATAGACTCAATTATGTGATTTATAATCAAGAACCCAGATTTATAAACTATTTAAAATAGATTATTTAAAACACGAGTAGAGACAACTTACAGTATCGACAAATATTTTTTCTTTTGGAGTTGAAAGCTCTTTAAATTATGCTAACCACAACAAATATTTTGGGGACGACACTCCACCTAACATAGGATCAACTACAGATAATATTTCTACAAGTGGTCACGCTCGAGCTGTCAATCAACTTACTATTGCTAGGGAATCATTTCTCTCACAACACATTTCTCCCAAGAAAATCGATAAAGGACTGGATGAATCTCATCCTCCTCATTGACCATTAAATAGAATAAAATATGGAAAAGAGACGGCATGCACACAACCCATGTTTGATCATGAAACTTTTATTTCTTTATTTTAAGTTTTGCTTAATTTAATATCTCTCTTAAATTAACTTTTTTTATATCATTCCTTTTAATTTTTTGTTAACTTTACTT